>BQNB010034613.1:0-51477 GCA_026074375.1 Tanacetum coccineum
ATGATCATTTTTAGTTTACGCGATTTAGCTTAACGATTACGATTTAAGAGCAAACGCGTAAAACCCTAAAAATAAATTGTGAATTACATA
Source organism: Tanacetum coccineum (assembly GCA_026074375.1). Taxonomy (NCBI): domain Eukaryota; kingdom Viridiplantae; phylum Streptophyta; class Magnoliopsida; order Asterales; family Asteraceae; genus Tanacetum; species Tanacetum coccineum. The sequence continues at coordinate 91 of BQNB010034613.1, forward strand.
ATGTCGTACAATGACCTAAAACATGAGGTGTTATAAATAGACTAAGAATCATCCAATTGAACAAGTGATTGGTGACCCTTCCAAGCCACTTCAAACAAGAAATCGACTCCAAACTGATGCAGAGTTGTGTATGTACGCACTCACAGTGAGTCTTACTGAACCAAAAACATCAAGGAGGCTATGCTTGATCATAGTTGGATCGAATCCATGCAAGATGAACTTAATCGGTTCAAATGATTAGATATGTGGGAACTTGTTCCTTTACCTGAAGGCAGACATGCAATCAAGGTAAAATGGCTTTGGAAAAACAAGACGGATGCTGAAAATACGATCATTCAAAACAAATCTCGTCTTGTTACAAAGGGTTATAGTCAACAAGAAGGAATAGATTTTGAGGAGTCGTTTGCTCTAGTAGCACTACCAGAATCTGTTTGCATGTTTGTGGGTTACGCGGCTCACAAGAACTTTACAATATACCAGATGGTTGTGAAGACTACCTTCCTGAATGGTCAATTGAAAGAAGAAGTTTTTGTAAGTCAGCCCGACAGATTTGTATATCTAAACTTTCCTAATCATGTTTATCGTCTCAAGAAAGCTCTGTATGGTCTAAAACAAGCTCCTCGAGCATGGTATGACAAGCTTTCTTCCTTCTTGATTGAACACCATTTCACAAAAGGTATTGTTAACCCAACACTGTTCACACAAAGACACGGGGATGACATTTTATTAGTTCAAATATATGTCGATGATATTATTTTTGGTTCCTGATGACATCAAATAACGTTACATTTATACCATCATTTATCCTGAATAAATTATCTACTTTTATATAATTATTGCAAGAATTGTTACTCAATTGCTTAAATTTGTAAATTGCAGTAATTACGGAGTAATTTATGAAGATTGGAGCTTAAACGATGATATTTAAAGATTGCTTGATTCTACCCAATACGCCGTATCCATAAAAAGAGATACGGCGTATCAGCGCCTGAACTTTACAAAAAAATACGTATTCTCACTTCCCAATACGGCGTATCCATGTTTACCTATACGTTGTATCCAGCTGGATAACTATTTAGAGATTTGGTGAATAGTTATATTTTGGGAAGTTGATTCGAGGCTTAGTATATACTTATATAGCAACCCTAATACAGATCCTAACCGAATGCCCTTGACCAAGGCAAAAGGTCAAATTCCACAAAAGGATAAAAATTCAACAAGATAGAAATCAATGATAAAAATGATTCCGGGAAGAGATATTCCCGGGTCTTATTCCCAACGAGGCCTGCAATTGAAGGTAAATCCGGTTTGATGAGAAATTGAATGATGGAGGAATATATAGATATAGATGGAAAACACTGATATAAAATTACAACTAAATTAATTAAATTAAAACCTAATTTAATCTACTAGGGAAACAGATATAGGAAATGGGGATTTTTCCGTAGTTTTTAGAGATCCTCCTCATTATCCTTAGAATGAAATCTAGCTGTGCTCCGTAGAAAGACTATACTAGAGTTATAGACTAGACTCTACAAGTACGAGTAACTCAACTCACACTAAACTCCCTCCCCTTATACCAACTCACACAATAGTCACGTCTCCCCCACCCCCACTCTATAATAAGACCCCCCCAACCCACTCCCCCCGCGCGCCCCGCCCCTCCCCACCCCCCACACCACCGCCCAAATCCCACCCGGTCTTCTACGGGTGGGGAAACTAATACTAAACAATTAAGGAGAAAAATTAATGCCTAAATTAAATTAAAAATTAAAATTAAAATTCTAATTAACTTAATTTGAAAAATAAAGAAAACTAGAACCTAAAACGGAGGTCGTTTGAATGTTAAAACGAAAAGAAACGGTTTTTATAATTAAACGCACCCGGGTTTTTTGTATTTTTAAAACGCGTGTCTGTCTAAGATGAAAAATTTAAGTGAAAAATTAAGCCTACACTAAATTTTATTATTTTTCCGATAACATACTAAATGACAAAATAAAATTTTATAAAAAAGGGGGGGAGGAAAAAATTATTTTTTTTATTAATTTTTGGATTTTTATGAATTTTTAAAGATTAATAACTAATTAAAACTAAGAAAATAGAAAAAGACAAAAAATAAAAGTTATAAAAATTCTGAAAAAATAAAATTAAATAAAGAAAAAGTTAACAATTCTAAAAATATAAAAATGCCCAAATTTTACTGAATAAATTAAAAGTAATTAAACTAATTAAAATTAAACCTAATTTATATTAATTAAATTAAATAAACTAACAGCTGTTAACCTAGGGGACTAACTGAGCAACAAGGTAAGGACTAACGAGGCAATAGGGCAATTAACACTAGGGACTAACTCTGGCCACTATAAAATTGGAATTTACCTAAATGGTCCCTGCACACCAACCCGATTATCAAAAAGGGTCCAAAGTGCTTATTTGACAAAAGTCAAAAAAGCAAACTTGTAGAAGGGCTTATGGGGAGTAACTTTTGTAAAAGCACCAAGTGCTGATTCTCAAAGAATAAGCCAGAAAATTAAGCTGTTAAACTGACAGAAGCTTAAAAGGCTTATGGCTTATTTTTCTTTCTTTTGGGGATTTAGGCTAACAAAATAAGCTTACAACTTATGGGAATAAGAGACTTACACTAAGGGAGTCCTAGATAAGCTATGGCAACCTAAATAAGCCCTAAAATAAGCTGGAAATTACTTAAGCTATATTAACAGATTTATAAAAGGGCAGAAAAAGGGATACTTTGAGCCTAATTTAAGCTACTTAAATATAAGAATTAAGCTGTAAAAACTTGGGAGCTAAAAGGGCTACCTATGGGCTTATTAAAACAGCAAAAAGATCTAGTGGTAGTTAAGCTAAATTGCAAGAAATAAAGGGCTGAACATTGGTTCTAGCACCAGGGGAAATCCAACAATGAGCTTAAGGGTACTCTTGGGCTTATGAAAATAAGCTCTTAAGAGCTTTTTAGCCAAATCCAAATCCAAACAGATTTACAAGACATATGATTAAGCTTGATTCCAAAATTTGGTTTATAAATGTGGACTTTTAAGTGCTGAAATTTGGGCTTAAAGTTGACTGTTTTTAACAAAAGTACATACATGCACAAATTGTAACTTGGCTTATGGTTGTATGACAGAGTAAAGTGGGTGTTTCTTTGGCTATATATGACTAAAGTGAGCACAAGGATGGTGTGCTTAAGCTGCTTAAGCAGCTGGAGCCCTTAAGCTTATTTTGGCTTATTGAAAATCTGACATAATACAAAAGAGCCTTAAAAACTTATTTTTACACTAAAAATTATAATTAAAATGGACCTAATGAGCCCACACACTCAGCCAAGATTGGCTGAGTGTACTTGACCCACAACCATACTCCATATGACCCGTTTTAAGGATAGTGCCAAACACCCCCTTATTTTATAAAAAGGGTTTTTTTATCTTTTTTTAGTGAAGTATAGGCTTAAAGACTTGATTACAAGCAAACTTTAACAACTTTTACACAATTTTAAACAGGTTTAAACAGATAACATCAAACTTTAAATTTCGACAATGGGAATATTACAAGCACTCTTTAACTTTTATTAAAACTGAAAATATTACAACATAAAACTTTAAATAAAGCTGAATTACATAAATGCAATGGAAAGACTTAATTTTAAAAACATTAAAACTAAAAAACAGTAAAATGTGGTGTGTGTGGTTGACTTCGGGTTGTCTTTTTTTCTTTTATAGAAGTCTTCTTTTGCTTTCTTGGTCTTGGGTTGTGTTTGCTATGAGTGTACAAAGTCTCCAAAGCAATCCTAGCCCTCCATTCCTTTATACACCATCCTCAGCCATTGATGGGGTTCGGTTTGTGTAAGATTGCCAACATGGCAGCATTCTAGGGTTAGGGTTGAGTGGGGAGAGGTATATTACAACTGGAAAGGTACTAGGGAAGTGGTGGTATGAGCTAGAAACAATGGGAAGGGGGGTAATGGTTTTGGCGGGTAATGGTATACAGGGTACAGAGTTGGTTCGCGTTTAAAAGAAAAGAATGGGGAAGGTGCAAAAGCACCCCCCATCTTTGGTTCTCTTTTCATTTTCTTATAAGCCGAAAAACAGTTATAATTAAGTTTGGAAAGTGACAGATTTGGTCCCCCGCGTTTTATAACAAAAGAGGGTTTAAAAGAGTTTTGGTAAATTGCAAAAACAGTCCCTGCTGTTTAAATAAAAGAAAGTTTAAGTAAATTGCAAAACCAGCCCTTGTGTCTTTTTAGCTCTTTAAAACAACTTTCAAACTTGGCAATTTTGGCCCTTTTCTTTATTTTTTTCATTTTTAATTATAAAACAAGGTTTTTAACATTTACATTTTTGGCCCTTGAGTTTTATAAAAAAGGTGTTTTGGGCTTGGGTTTTGTGTTGGGCCCATTGGGTTTGTATTGGGCCCAACTGGGTTTGGTTTGGGCTATTGGGCCCAATTGGGTTTGGTTTGGGCCCAATTGGGTACAGGCTTAGCTATTGGGCTTTTTCAAGCCCAATAAGCTTTGAAGTGGATTTTGTGTGTACAATGGCTGAGATTGGCTGTAACTGGGCTAGGATTGGGCCTTCAAAGTCTTCACAGTCTTTGTCAAATGCACACAAATGGGCTGCTGTAATTGATTGAGGGCCCATTTGGTCTTCACAGTCTTCATAATTATACTATTGGGCTTTCCCGGCCCATCAGATGGGTTAAGATTGCATCCAATAGTATTCTTCAGTTCCGGCTTCGGTTTGACTGCTGATTCTTCTGTATTGACTCTGACTTTGGCATTTTTGGACTTTGGCCTTGATTTTGCACAGTCTTTTCCATTCCATGCTCAGTTTTGTCATTTTGGCTTGGTTTTCTGTCTTTTTGATGATATCCACTTCCTGCACAATACAAATGCAAAACAAACATATATTTGGCAGTTTTTTGTCTGTTTTTGGTCATTTAAGCTCATTTTTGAAGGTAAAAGATATGTGTAATTAAGCACATATCAAAGCCCTGTCTCCCCCTTGAACAAAGATGCATAGTCTATTTAAGGATTTCTTAGATTTGTTCAAGAGTTTGATTTGTAAAACTTTTCCATTGATGACAAAACATTTTCTGATTAATTTCCAGCTTTTGAAAAATTGATTAACCCAAACATCATTTGTAAAATTATTTTTATAAAGGAAAAATTATTCGGGTCAAAGAAGATTTCTCTTCTTTTAAAAGAATAAATACACTGACACGTACACTTATCTTATCTGAAAAGCCCGGGTTGTATACACAATGTACACAAACCTTTTTTTGAGTTTCAAAACCTGGAATGTTTTGCTTGATAAACCCAATACCGAAAGGACTTCTCTTTTCGTTGAGAAGGATAAACGTACTGAAGCATGCATTTTCCTTTTATGAGGACCGGGTTGTTATCTGACATGTGATAACAAACCATAGAATTTTTTTAGAAATGACATGTTATAAAATGTTTTAAACTTTCACTCGAGCTTTATCTAAAATCTTGTGTCATTATTGAATGACATTTCTATGATCATAGATATTATCGAATTTGAAAGACATGTTGAGAAGATTATTTTTGGAATTTTTCAATTTTATTTATTTTGTACTTTCTTTTCTGGTTTTATATTTTTATATTTTGTTTTTGTAAAAGTTTATAAAACTAAAATCTTTTTGTGTTTTTATTTTTGAACTATGGTACATATGATACAAGGATATATGAAGTAGTAATTGGGATTACTCTTCGTCTGACTCTGCAAGAAGTTTCAGCTCTTTCGGCGTGATGCTTTGCATGCTGAAGCGGTTGATCAGAATTTCAAAGCGTTCTCTTACGAGTGTTTTAGTGAAGATATCCGGTAGCTGATAAGTAGTCTTGAGAAAGTACAGCTCAACAACCTCATTTTCAACTTACTCTTTAATAAAATGATATCGAACAGCGATATGCTTCTCCTTGAGTGTTGCACGGTGTTGCAAGAAAAAGCAATGGCGCATTTTGAGTTGTAGTACAATGGGATCTCATTGAAGTCAAACTTATAGTCAGTTAACTGTGAACGCATCCAGAGGATTTGAGCACAGCAACCACACAAGGATATGTACTCTGCTTCAATAGTAGATATAGCAGTACACTTTTGTTTCTTAGATGGCCAGCTGACAAGCTTTTCTCCTAAGAACTGTGCACTTCTTGATGTACTTCGTCTTGTATCATGGCAACCTGCATGATTTGCATTTTCAAAATCCGTTAGATCAAATCTGGTGTCCTTCAGATACCACAGACCCATGTTAATGGTTCCTATTAGGTACCAAAAGACCCGTTTAACCGCAGTTAAGTGCTTTTCGGTAGGCCTTGCCGATACCGTGCGTACATGTAAACAACAAACACTAAGTCAGGATGACTTGCTATGAGGTACATTAGGGAGCCAACCATACCTCGATAACGAGTAGGGTTAACTGGAGTCCCGTTTAGATCCTTATCAAGTTTTGACCTTTCCACCATTGGAATGTCAACAACATCACATTGTTCTAAACCATAATTTTTGAGCATTTCAAGAGCGTATTTTGATTGATTTATGAAGATGCTTCTGGGACTTTAAGAAACTTGAAGTCCAAGAAAAAATGACATTTGTCCCATCATTAACATCTTAAAACGTTTGCTCATTTCATTTGTAAATTTGTCACAAAAGAGTGGATTAGTGGAAGCAAAAATTACGTCGTCAACATAAATTTGTACTAGTATAGGATCCTTGCCTTCCTTTCTAGTTAACAACGTCGGACCGACTACACCTTTAAAAAATTTATGACTGGGGAGGAATTTAGAGAGCAGATCATACCATGCGCGAGGAACTTGTTTCAAACCATAGAGAGCTTTATTCAACCTGAATACATGATTCGGATGATCTTGATCAACAAACCCTTCTGGTTGACTCACGTACACCTCTTCATTTAAAATCCCATTAAGAAATGCCGTCTTCACATCCATCTAAAAAACTACCATGTTCTAGTGTGCAGCATATGCTAAGAATATTTTGATGGCTTCAATGCGAGCGACCGGTGCAAACGATTCCTCGAAATCAATCCCTTCTTCCTGACGATTACCTTTAGCAACTAACCATGCTTTGTTCTTTAACACACCCCCGTATTTAGCAAGTTTTACCTTAAATATCCACTTAATTATCATGATGTTGGATGGTCTTGGAACTAATTCCCATACATCACGTCTTTCAAACTCATGAATTTCTTCTTTCATGGCTTTAGTCCATAAAGATTCTATCATGACTTATTTGTAATTTTTAGGTTCGACTCTGGTTAAGAACGCATGGAAGTAGCACCACATAGTGTCGGTTGCTAGTTGTCGTCTTGTGGAAACTGGTTTTGATGGATCGTCGATGATTGTCACTAGAGGATGATATTTTGTCCATCTTTTGGTGTTTCTTTAAGGTTGTTAGAAAGTACGTATATTTGAAGTATCTACAATCCTTGACGATGACTCAGCTGAGCTGGTAACTAGAGGAGCAAATTTATTTGTAAAAGTATCACTGTCAAATTCTAAAACTTCTTCATTATTTGATTGTTCAACATTTGTAGAATGAATTAGAGAATTTTTTGTTTCATTGTTTGGTGAAGTACTTGGAGATGGAGCCTCTTGATCAATGGTAGTAGAAAAGGACGCCCTGGCTGTATCTGGTGTAGGTAGAGTTGCAACAGAAATTGTTGGGGATACAACACTTGGTGGAGGTTTAAAGTACTCATCGAACATTGGTTGAAACAAAAAATCCAAATCTTTCTTGGTTGGAGCTTTAGCTAATGTTGGAACAACCTGATTTGGTACGAGTCCTGAACGAATGTGTCAGGGAAGTCAAAGGATGAAGCTCGGGTCCTGAACTGAATTGTTTAGAAGCCATCTGGGTTAGTTCATCAAACTGCACATGAATGGTCTCCATTATCATCCGAGTTCTCTTGTTGTAGATTCGTTAAGCCTTTTTGGATAGTGAGTAACCAATAAAGATTCCAATATCTGCTTTTAGTTTCAATTTCCCAAGGTCCTTACTGTCGTTTGTTGGATAACATAGTGCACCAAAAATGTGAAAGAACTTGAGATCTGGTTTCCTATCTCTGAGCAGTTGATATGGGGTCTTATTGTATCAGGTATGGATGAGGGACTTGTTTTGAGTGTAACAAGCGATAGAGACAGCTTCAGCTCATAGAAATAACGGAGATTTGGAGAATATAAGCATAGTCCTTGCAGCTTCTACCAACGTACGATTACATCTTTCAACGATACCATTTTATTGTGAAGTTCTGGCTACAGACATCAGATGAGTGATTCCAACATCTTCTGTGGATGTTCTTAATGTCTGATTGATAAACTCAGTCCTGTTGTCCGTACGAAGATATCAAACTATTGCTTGAATACTTACTTGAGCTTGTTTCAAAAACTTGATAATAATCTCAGGAGTCTCGTCTTTTGTCCTCAAAAAATTTACCCATATAAACCAGGAATAATCATCAATGATTACTAAGATATACTTTTTCCTGTTTATGCTTTCCACCCGCATTGGACCAAACAAATCTATATGTAAAGTATGAAGCTTTGCATTTGAACTTGGTTTTGGTTTAGGTTTATGGGATTATTTCTTACTTTTTCCCATTTCACATGCAAAACACAAGTGATCTTTGGCATACTTCAGTTTAGGCAAACCTCTGACAAGATCTTGTTTTGCAAGTTGATTAATGGTATTGAAGTTCAAATGAGATAAACGAAGATGCCATAACCATGATTTTATGTTTGAAGCTTTGGATAATAAACATATGGGAGAAGACTTCATCATATCTTTCAGTAAGATTGTGTACAAATTGGTTCCTCCAGATCCTGAAACTAGATCAACACCGTCTAAGTTACGAACAAAGCACGTGTGTTTTCTAAAAGCCACTTCAAGATCTGGATCACAAAATTGCCTGACTAAAAATAGACTGTGAAGTCCTTCAACATAGTAGACTCTTGTGATTAAAACATTTCCAAACTGTAAATCTCCATAACCCATGATTGTTACAAAATGATCATTGCCAAATCTAACTATATCGATAAACTTGTAAACAAAATTAATGAGCTTATCACGTTGACCAGTCATGTGTTTTGAACACCCAGAGTCCAAGTACCAAAGAACAATCTCGACAATCTATATAAAAAGAAACAAAGAAAAATGAAAATATATACAAAATTCTGGATCCCCAACTGTTGATTAGGTTCTACACTATTAGCAATCCTAAGTTACTCTTATAAATCTAAATTTTCAGGATGAACAACTAGGAAATTCATAATTTCTTGCGAAGGAAAAGCTTGGCTTAATGAATGGATGAGCATAGCAATTTGTGTAAGCTTTCATTAGAGAATTCTTTGCTATGGAATATCGCATTCTTGTTTCAATGTTAGATGCTACAGCTGCAACTCTTATGGTTTGGAGTGTTTCTACTAGAGACACTGTAGTGGCATGAGTGTTTTAGGAATAAAACAAATGTTTTTGATGAGGTGTCATTTTATACACTTTTTTGGAGTCATTTAACCCCCTAAATCATGCATTTATGCCCAAAATAGGTACTTAATCGTTCCTTTTCAGGCATTTAGCATTTGGAAGGCATTTGGAGGAAATACACGTGACTTGGGCTCATTTGGAGAAGAATCGGACAAGATTACGAACCAACACCAAGACTCTTCAAGATTTAAAGTCTTAGAGCCTGGAGACGGCGTCACCATTTATACACGACATCGTCACACTTCACCTAGTGACGGCGTCACAACATCTCTTGACGACATCAACCCGCACCGACTCAACTCGGATCTAGAAGATTCTACTTTATGACGGCGTCATGATTAAAACACGACACCATCACAATGATATTCTTATAAATATAGACATGAAATTAGGGTTTTATGTGTGAACTTTAGAGTAAAAAAGGGGGACGAACCCTAGTTCGTTTGGCAGCTTATTAGGACGATTTTAGGGCTTCAAAACCCTATTGTACCTCCTTCAATTCATGTTTTAATCAAGTAAGACTATCTTAATCATTCAATATGTCTTGTTGTTTAATTATTTATTATTCTTGCTTTATCTTTAACATGCTTGGCTAAACTCCTTATTGTATTCATTTATGATTGTATGAAACCTAGAATATAGATCTTAGTGGTGTTGCTTCTTGTGATGAATATGCATGTTAGGCTTTAGAAAACCAGCTTTTATCTATATCGCTGTTGATATGTCTAGGGAAACATGATTGTGTTGAAAGGATACCATCAGGTAATAGTTTTCATACTACCTTGCCCCTTATATGGTTGATCCACTTTTAATATATTTCAAATGCATTTAATATACTCTTAGGGGCTGGGCAATAGTCTTCACACTACCTTACTTTGTGTTTTGCCTCAACGGAATATTAAATTCGTGTAATCTGTTCATGACTTAGGAAATAATTACATAGATCATCACAAGTGTGACAAAGCAACAACACTAGGAGAAGCAATCTAGGGAGTAATACATGATTAAATAAATACAATCTTTTTATTATATTTTTATCACCATTAGCGTAGTTTATTATTTAGTTTAATACTAAAACTAACCAAACCTCTCAAACATATGATTTTACTAATTTCTTATAAATATAAAAATACAAAAATAATCTTCTCTCAACCCCTAGAATTCTGTTAGACCGTGATCAAACCTTCCCAACCTATTCCCCTAGAGAACGATAACAACCCCGAGTCTTGCCTATACTACTACTACAATAGTTAGGTACTCTGCCTAGAGAGTTATAAAACTTCTTGTAGAAGTCCCTCACGACAACCGCATCAAGTTTTTTGCGCCATTTTCGGGGAATACTTAGGTTTTGATCATAGTTTAACTTAGTTCTACTTGCTTGAATCCTTTCAAGTGAGAATTTAATTTCGTATATTAGCTTTCTTGTAGTCTATCTTTTTCTTTGTGCCCTTTGTTCATAACATTTGTAAATTTGTAAATTATAATGAATAGGTACGGTTATTCTAGCGTAGGCAGGTTTGATGTATTCTTCTGTAATCAACTCTTGGTGTTCCAACAACATTAAGATGAATCTCTCTACGATTTGTGGACTCGTTTCAAAGAAGTAATCCAAAAAGTCCCGAATCATGGCCTTAGTATATGGACCCTAATTGAAATATTTCTTAAACATCTTGACTCGTTTTCCCGTCATATCGTCAATTTGACAGTAGAAGGGGATCTTAGGAAGTTTAGTGATATTGGAGCCTGGTATGCCATTGAGGATTGTGCCATAAAAAATGTAGCAACCCAACAAGCGCTATTTCTGATAAACAATAGCAAATCTAAATGCTCAAATAGTTAGGGATGATATGGTTAGGGTACATGTACCTAGGTGTATGGCATAGTTAGATTATGATGAGCATGTAGATAGCCTAAGCACGATGGATAATGAGGTAGGAGTTATAAGCCCTGAGAGTACCACACAAACCCTACCATCATTTGAGGAATACACATCACCTGTGACTTACCTGAAAGAAGTAGAAAAGACTTTAGGAACCCCGATAGAGGTAGAACATTTGAACAAAATAAAACTAGTAGAAGTAGGCTTGAATTGTAATCACAACACTCCTCTTAGTTCTAGGGTAGTTCCTAGTTTTGATGGACCAGAGCCTCAACCTTTACTCAATAGTCCATCCTTAGATGTATGTCTAGGATAGTAATAGGCCCCGAACCACCCATCAAACCGCATAGTCCGAATAGTTCTAAGATGAAGGTAGTAGATTATTTAACAACTCAAACACCGCCTTCACCTCACATGGCAAATTCCCATCCTAAGGGTGTGTATAGTTATTATAACCCATGTATAGATGACCCTAAGAGACATTATGGATTTAAGCTGGGTTTATTAGGAAAAAGTGTATCTCTAGGTGTTGATATTTCAAATTGGTAGATGTTTGATAATGATTGGGGATTAGAATCTAAGGAAGTTTCTCCTCTAGGAGAAGAACTTAGTTTATTCGATAGGTCAAATAAAGTAGAAAGAGGTAGAATTCTAGAAGCACACCATTTAGAGCCTATTCTTCAACAACAAATTTCTTAGTGTATGGCTCATTCTCATCACGATGGTATGTACCGTTACTATCACCCGTACTTGAACTCAAGTGTAGGGGAACCCTCCCATTTATCTGTTAAATAAGGGTAGAGTCAGGCTCGTGACTCAAACAAAAACAAGCACTTTTTGGGAGGCAACCTAATATTTACTTTTCCTGTAATTAGGAGTGTCTTGTGTGTTTTAATTATATATTACTTGTTTTATTATGTTTGAATTAGTTTGTAATCATGCTTTGTTTGTTTGTAACTTCGTCTTATTTGCAATCAAAGGTATTTTGCAACAAAATAAGTGTAAGGGAAATATTATGATTGAATTGTTAATTCTCAAGTTGTTATGCAGCATTTTGTACAGGAAAATAACATATAAAGATGAGTGCAGGAAATTTTTCATCAAAAACAAAAAATGAGTTTTCATAGAGTGTGGAGACGGCATCATGATTTACACGCGACGTCGTCACCACGACACTTGTGACGGGGTCTGGATATTCCTGACGGCGTCAATCGCCCAGTTACAGGAAAACTCGAAAATTTTAAGTATTTTTGAAAATAAAACTTGTACAACACTTAAGAAAGTTGTAATTCTTTTATAAACCTGCAAAACCATGAGTTTAACAATTCTCTCATCTTAACTTTATTGCTTTATAGAGTCAACCCTAATTTCACACTGTATATTATTATATCTCACATTTTATGCTTGGTGTAGTTTTCTTTGTTTATGATTACAGGTTATATTTGATGAGAAGAAACTTGGAAGTTCTTAGGAAGTTTCATTTGACGACTCTTGGAGGACGATTTAACCAGTTATCGCATGTTTCTTCTCTATTATTGAGCAAACCAGGGGAGTACTAGTTTCTTTTCACTTTATTCGTTTTTACGGGTACTTCTATAGAACATTGGGGACAATGTTCAACTTAAGTGTAGGGGGAAATAAGCCTTAGAAATGATTCCTTCGTTTGCCATTTGCTTTGTCTTTAAAATGATGGGTAATATATCGAAACATAGCATAAAAAGGTAATTTTGACCAAAATTTAATTTTTACCAAAATTTAATTTTTTTTATGACACATACCGACGAAAACTGAGTATTAATAGCGTCTCATGGATAGGAATATATATGACTAACACAAAAACCCTCATAATCCCCCCTAAAATGTAAGGTTTGCCTTTAGATCTATAGGAATTCGGGTATCTATTATTGATACCCAAGATAGTTTATACCTTCAGCTTTCTCGAGTTAAGGAGTGAGCAATCATGTGTATCTATTTTGTCGTTACAGATGTGTATATGTAATTTTGTCGCCTTTTATGGAGCATTGAGATCGGTTTAAATTATATGAGTGTACTGATAGTATATTAAATTCTAGAACTTGTTTTTGTGATGCATCCCGAAACCGCATAGTAAGTATTAGGATTTGCTTAATAAGAGGCACTAGGATTAACCCATGTTTTAAACCTATAATTGTTATGATGGTCACACCGATCATGTTACTATCCCACACCCTTGCCATACACTCATTTTTAGTGCAGGATACCCCTAGTACAACCCTCCGAGCCTATCCTTTTTCACGGTTCTCGTAATTTTCTGGTTAAGCCGGACTATTAATGAAGAGCATTGTTAACCCTTAAACTAATCGTTACACCCAAATCGCCTTAGCATACCTTGTATGTACTCATCTTTAGTACATTATTGTTTTAACCCAACTTAATTATTGAGTACACGGTTGCTAAGTCTTTATCCTTGTAAATGCTGTTTTGGGACGATTGGGATTCATGGTAGTATTTATTTCGCGGAAGAATGGGGAAGAAAAGTTAAGTCAATACCCCCATACGTTTGTTAGATGATACTCCATGTTATTTTGATCCACCTCAAATTGGGTTATTAGTTAGATTGTAAATATCGAGCATGTAAAAAGCTCAAGTGTAAGGGTACGTGTTATAAACCCCATGTTATGATGTATTATGTTAAAAAAAAAAGATTGATGTAGAGTTGTGTAGAGTTTGTATATCTTCATCCGAGTCTTGGCTTAGCGACCAAACCAGCGTGTATTCGTGTAAATAATTAGCTAACCCTTCCACTCCAAATTTACCCAAAGCCACCCAAATGTATCCTATCCGTTTCCATTTCCATTATATATTATCTTACACCTACACCCCACAACTCTTTAAAAAGACCTCTTAGATAGTGATGAATAATGCTTGCGCCTAGCGGTGGATGTTTGATCCTTTACCAAGCCTATGGTAATTTATATGCTATAACAGGTAATGAGTGTTGATTTTTCGTTTCCCCATTATGTTATAATTTATTATACACCCAAGTGAAAGAGAAAATCCTAAACACTTATGTGAGGTGCTAGTATAACTTTCCATGCTTTTAATTACGAGGTCTAGAAGGTTGTGTTGTAAAATACTTTTAAAGAGTAGGTTAAATGACCCTAATACTGTTATTGTCTAGGTAGAAAAGCCTAATTGCTTGAGGATAAGCAAATCCCAAGTGTAGGGGTATTTGATGAGGTGTCATTTTATATACTTTTTCGGGGTCATTTAACCCCTTAAATCGTGCATTTATGCCTAAAACACGTACTTAATCATTCCTTTACAGGTATTTAGCATTTGGAAGGCATTTGGAGGAAATATACGTGACTTAGGCTCATTTAGAGAAGAAACAGACAAGATTACGAACCAACACCAAGACTCTTCAAGATTTAAAGTCTCAAAGCCTAGAGACGGTGTCACCATTTATATACGACGCCGTCACACTTCACCTAGTGACAGCGTCACAACATCTCTTGACGACGTCAGCCCGCACCGACTTAACTCGAATCTAGAAGATTATACTATATGACGGCGTCACGATTAAAACGCGACGCCGTCATAGCGATATTCTTATAAATATAGACCCAAAATTAAGGTTTTATGTGTGTAACTTTAGAGTAAAAAGGGGGACGAACCCTAGTTCATTTGGCAGCTTATTAGGACAATTTTAGGGCTTCAAAACCCTATTGTACCTCCTTCAATTCATGTTTTAATCAAGTAAGATTATCTTAATCATTCAATATGTCTTGTTGTTTGATTCTTTATTGTTCTTGCTTTATCTTTAACATGCTTGGCTAAACTCCTTATTGTATTCATTTATGATTGTATGAAACCTAGAATGTAGATCTTAGTGGTGTTGCTTCTTGTGATGAATATGCATGTTAGGCTTTAAAAAACAAGCTTTTGTCTGTATCGCTATTGATATGTCTGGGAAAACATGATTGTGTAGAAAGGATACCATCGGGTAATAGTCTTCATACTACGTTGCCCCTTATATGGTTGATCCACTTTTAATATATTTCAAATGAATTTAATATACTCTTGGGGGCCGGGTAATAGTCTTCATACTACCTTACTTTGTGTTTTGCCTCAACGGAATATTAAATAGACGGCGGGTTCGTGTAATCTGTTAGGAAATAGTTACATAGATCATCACAAGTGTGACAAAGCAACAACACCAGGAGAAGCAATCTAGGGAGTAATACATGATTAAATGAATACAATCTTTTTATTATATTGTTATCACCATTAGCGTAGTTTATTATTTAGTTTAATACTAAAACCAACCAAACCTCTCAAACATATGATTTTACTGCTTTCTTATAAATATAAAAATACACAAATAATCTTCTTTCAACCCCTAGAATTCTGTTAGACCGTGATCAAACCTTCCCAACCTATTCCCCTAGAGAACGATAACAACCCCCGAGTCTTGCTTATACTACTACTACAACGGTTAGGTACTCTGCCTAGGGAGTTGTAAAACTTCTTGTAGAAGTCCCGTACGACAACCGCATCAGTTTTCTTCCACACTAAACATTTTTCCTGTTGGTACCCATCTATGTACTACAATAGTAAAGACTTTTCCAGTTGGTTTCCATTGAATCTTTTCTTTTTGTTTCACAGATTTGGCCTTTTTACGTTTATTCACAGCTTTTAGATATTTAACAACACAAACATCATGATTTGCAGAAAACAAACATTCATTACAAGGTATGCAAACATTTTCAGAATTCGATAACACATCAACATTCTTAATATTCGTATTACAATCTGAAACGTGATTGTTTATATTAGGACTAGACTTAAACTTCCTATGTTTGGCTTCCACTTTATTCTTCTCGATCCTACTTGATGGTCACTGGATCCTATCATTCCTTGTATTACTCCTAGGCTATGATCCGCTAGCATTAGTATAGCTTACTTTTCCTATAGAAGGCAACATAATGTTATCAGTATTTTGAATGTTTTGTTTTGCTACATATTGTTGTGTGTTAGCTACACTTGTTTTACTAAAACCTAATGTGTCAACGTAAGGCTTATTATTCCTTTTATGACTTGTTGCGGGAGCCCACTTTTCATTCCCGCTAACTGTGAAAGGGCACAAAGCACTAACACACACTAACAGTTCTAGAATCCGCTGAACAAACTTTGCTTACCGTCTTCTTAACTTAGCATTATCAAAAATCTGATCATTAAATCTTTGTTGCAAAGAATCAGTTGTGAGTTTATTTTGAGCCCGTTTCTGCTTAATCGAATCATAAAGCTTTTTGTACTCTAACTTAACGTGTTCTCTTTCCTTAACCAAAGAAGAAACCTAAAAGCTAGGGACATGTTCTCATCCTCAACTTTCTGAAACCTAGAATTAAGATTTGTAGGTTCATCTAGAGCCAATTGACTCTTCTCTTTCAATGTATCTAACTGTGACAACTCACAATTTTCAGGTCATTTTTACATCAATAAACCCAAAACTATATACTTTAAACCCTTACGTGTTTACTTTTACGTGTAACCGTTAAGTTAAATCACGTAAACTGAAAAACAACTATAAACGTAAACTGGCATTAAATAAATATTAGTTTACGTCAAATATATGTTATATGACTTTTATAAATATAATTTATAAGTCTACGTAATTTATTTTGAAAGTTTTACGTAAATGCTCAAGTTTATTGATTAGTGCATGCATGCATTATACACTATCACCTTAGTAAATAATTACTTACACTTATGTATAAATACAAGATATCAAAAATTAAATGGGTTTCCCCCTCTTTTTGTCCAAACCGTCGTCCCCCCTTCTAAATGGGGTAAGTGAAACATTCTTGAACCTTGGTGATTACCATTTCTATGTTAAACCTTGGCTTATGCAAACATATGAACCTAGACACATCTCAAGACCCAACCTACCCACCTTTGCCATCCTTATGACCGGCCAAAGGGCTAAGACACACACAAATATAGGAGATTCTGTTAACAAGGCAATAAAGATACTTTAAACCTTACCTTGATTAGCCTTATAAGTGCAAGTAACTAAGTGATAATTTTCACACATTTCTCATAAGAAAAAACTCAAACTCTCTCTTCTCTTTCTCTCTTGAAATCGGACGACACACCCACAAGCAAGAACAAGAAGTTTTTGATATTTTTCAAGTGCATTCCAAGAAGGTTTAAGGGTTATAGTGATAATCAATCGACTTGGGGTTTGATTTAGGTGTTAATCTAGTTAATCTTATCATTCTATCTTCTAAGGTTCATCATTCTCATCTCATATTTTTCATCTTCATATTTAAAATATCATCACCATGTAAAAAATTTTATCACCATAGTTGTATTTTTTTGATTTCCTAAAAGAAATAAGTGAAAACTGGTAATATATATATATATATACATATATATATATATATACATATATATATATATATACATATATATATATATATACATATATATATATATATATATATACATATATATATATATATACATATATATATATATATACATATATATATATATATATATATAACTTATAAAATTGTGTAAAATAAATAATACAATAGGTTCATACACATAAACTATTTATTCTGATCACTTTATAATTTACTTGATAGAATATTAACTTTATTGTTAAAATAGTTAATTATAAACTTAAACTAGTAAAGTTGTGTATTTTATTTATATTGATTTATGTTTATTTATGATAAATTGGTAGAAGGGACTAGGTTAGTATGGATTTGTTGTTGTGGTGAAAAGTGATGAAAATTGATAGAAGGGACTAGTTAGTATGAATTTGTGATTTGAGGGTGAAGTAAAGTAGTGGAGTAGAAAATAATAAGTTGCTGCCCAGATTTGTCATCTAGGTTTTCGGATAACAAAGCTGATCTTGAATAGTCGAGACCCTAAAAATATGATAGTGTATATTTCTGCGAACGCATGGATATAAAATCGGCTAAAATCGGACTTATAACGAAGGAGATATGGTCAAAAGAAGTTTAGTAATATTTCCGGCAAAAGCTATTTTTACATAAGTCTGACCAGTTTCTAAAATGGTGTTTTTGACCCGTTTCGAGTCTAAGTTGGGTTAAATCCTCACTTTTGAACGACCCGTGAATCATTAGAACGAAGGAGTTACGTCCTTTTAAAATCAGAATATTTTCTAAAAGTATAATAAAGTTTTGCGTATTTTTATATAAAAAGGGTTCTGTTAGAATAATAAAATGGAGTTTTCGGACGTTTTCGGGTTAGTTTAAGCTATAAAAACCTTAAGAAATATTATAGTATGACTTATATATTATTTATATGCGTCATAAACATTTAAAAATACTATTTTATAAGTAAGATAAGATTTATTATAATGGTTAATTAAAAATAATAGTGAGGCATATAATAACAGATAAAAATGGCGAATTAAACGAAAACATCATTTCGACTTTTAAAACTAAAACGCAAACTATTAGATGGTGATATAATGTTATAAAAATATATTGCATCATTTCATTTCATGTGCATAATTCTAAGTCGACTCACATTTAATTAGGTTGCATTCGAAACTATTTGTGACATTATCTTATGATCAATTATCTCGAAATCGATACTTTCATTTAAGGTGAGTTTATAACCCCGCTTTAACTATTTTATAATGTTTTATAAATCTCAGGGTGAGATACATTGCTTTATTTTAAACTCTTAAACGCAAGTACTTTACTTTTAAATGATTACGATTAAACCTAAGTTGCGATAATCCTTGTGCCCGAAATCTCATGAACCGTTAATTACTTTGTGTAAGTGCGAGTGTTATAAATAGATCTATTGGGAGTCACATCCTTATTCGGGTAAGTTAAGCGCTTACTAGCCTCGGAGGACCGAGCTAACGGACGTGTACTATGTCAGAATTTGAGTGTTGTGGATTGAACACCTGCTTGGGCTTTATTATACGTGTATTTGTTTACATGCATACTGTTGTAGCTTCGGTGTCATGAGCTTAGGAAATCGTAATTATTTTTGTGAATATTGTATGTGTTACAATAGTCATGCTTTATTGAACTTGCGGTCCAACTCTATTTAATTACTTAAACCTATGAACTCATCAACTTTATGTTGACATTTTAAGCATGTATTTCTCAGGTGTTTAACTACTAAGGTGTAATTCAAGTGCATAGAGTCTGCATTCTTACAAGACATATTTTTTATGGATTTCATTAGCACAACTCTATCTTCGTTGTATTTTGAACAATAATTTTCTTTGATGCAAATGTTGGACAACTTATTTTAAATCAACTATTTTAATGAAACAAAGAAGTTATTTTATCAAACGTCCCATTTAGAGGTCGTTCTTGTGTATCTTGTGCTTACATATTATGAAGTAACGCCTTCGGTTACCTTTTCCAATGCCGCATATTTTAGGGGTGTTACAGATTGGTATATAGAGCCAGGGTTATAGAGAACTAGGTTGCATATCTTACCTAAACTATAACCGTTTTCATGAACATTGCATCACATAAAACTTTTTCATGTGCATATTACTTGCCTACATGACTTATACTTGTGTTTGTTTTTCCCTAAGTATATATTTACACTTACTTGATATAAACATTATTTATATAAACCTTTGGTTGTCACAGTATGTCTCGTTCTACCATTTCGTATGAGTCTTTAGATGAGTTTAGCCGAAAGTTTGGGATCATCAATTTTGTCTACTGCTTTGCCTTACGCCGCGCCTTTTTGTGGATTCAGAGTTTGAGCCTTTTCAAAGACCATGAGTCACCGGTTGCATCTGACCCTGATTCTGTTGAGCCATCATTTGATTCAGAGCCATTCTTAGATCATGCATCACCAGCTGTCTCTGTTGATGAGCCAATTGGTTCACCTGACACTGCCGACTACTACGGAGGGTCATAGTTTTCTGAGGACAACCCCTCAGAAGACGGTTCTATCGATGTTGCTTCTAGCACTGATGAGCCATCTATCCTACCTTTACCCGCTTTTTATCCTCAGATGTCACCTATTTTCGTTGCTCCTGTGATTCTCCTAGGACATGAGCCACCTGTGCGTATCCTATTCAAGACTTACTCCCTCAAGACACGTACAATTCAGACGCCAAGAAATTCAGTTCGGCCCCAACCTCCTTTATCATCGCCTATGCTTGCACGGATCAGCAATTGGATCGCCGCACTTCCATCTTCACCACCAACATCACCTGCTCATTCGGGACCATCTTGTAAGAGGCCCCGATCATCTTCACCATCCTCGTCTGCAAGACTACCTCCCAAGAGGTGTAGAGTATCACCAGATCCTGCATCATCACTAGCAGCTTCAACACCAATATTACCCATTATACCTGTGGAGATGTTGCCATCTTGTACGAGGTTCACTACTTCAGAGAGGGCTGAGACTTTGGAGAGAGAGGTCGTATCCCTGACGACCAGACTTGATATAGCAGAGATCCAAATCGATGCACTTCAAAAAGACATCATTGGCCGAGATGTCAGAGAGATTGGGTTAGAGGCCTAAATTAAGAGACGCGAAGATGCCAGGCAGTGGAGATAGATATATCTTATCATTGTAGCTTATTATAGTCTACCAAGCATCGAGTTGTACTCGGCTGGTAGCTTTTGATGTGACACTTGTATTATTATTTTTCTTTGAAAAACAATGTATCAAGTATTAAAATCTATCGATGTTGGTTTGATTACGCTATATTGTGATATTGATTTATTTACTGCTTTGTTCGATTCTCTTATATCTCTACATGTCGTGACACCATTATTATTATGTCTTGTGTGTTGTGATCTCCTCATTTATTATCTACTGCATAATGTAGTTGTAGTTGTATGAAATCTCATGTGTATTGTATTATTGTGATTTTGAAGAATCATGCCAGTCACGAGACAAGGAATGACTCCCAATGCCATCGAAGAGTTGGTAGCCTAGCGCGTGGCTAAGGCGTTGGTGACTTACAAGGCCAATCGAAACGCAAGAAATGGCAATGAAAGTGGTAATGGAAATGGAAATGGTAATGGAAACGAAAATGGTAATGGAAATAGAAATGGTAATCACCACGTCACTCAGTGTCTTCTTAAACGGTGCTGCTCTCGTACTCGCCCCCACCTCCGATCAGCACTCTGCTTGCAAGAGTAGTAGTGACACGATCAGATGCTTACGTATTACGTGTTCTCGATGGAGTAGACCTTGCTATTGCATCAGACTAAGTTCTAGCTAGAATAAAGAGTATCTCCACCGACGTGTATCTACATAACAATGAGCTACTGCACTGCGGGCTATTCGCTACTTGAGCCCCTTTTCTCGGTTGTAGGCACGTATAAAAAATTCTTGAATTATCAACCAGTTAACTTCAAAGGTACTGAAGGGGCTATAGGATTAGCCTGGTGGTTTGAGAAAATAGAGTCTGTGTTCAACATCAGCAACTGTGCTGAGGAATGTCAAGTGAAGTACGCTGCTTGCACCCTGCTGAACGGTTCTCTAACATGGTGGAACTCCCATGTTAGGACTATCGGAATTGAGGCAGTGAATGAAATGCCGTGGAAGTGATGATGAAGTTGATGAGTGAAGCTTACTGTCTGGGAAAAAAGATTCAAAAGCTAGAGGGTGAGTTATGGAATCTAACGGTGAAAGGTACCGATGTGGTACGCTACACACAGCATTTTCAAGAGCTAGCTTTGATGTGCCCAAGAATGGTTCCTGAGGAAGAAGATAAGGTAGAAAGGTACATTTGGGGTCTTCCTGATAGCATTCAGGAAAATGTGACCTCTGTTGGACCGGTGAGACTACAAGATGCTGTGATGCTAGCAAATAGCTTAATGGATCAGAAGGTGCGTACTTATGCTACTAGACAAGTCAATAACAAGAGAAGGTTGTAAAACTCTCTAAGGGATAACCATGTTTAGCAACCGCCTTTCAAAAGGCATAGTGTAGCAAGAGCCTACACTGTTAGGCCTGGTGAGAGGGAAGTCTATGTTGGTAAGCTACCCCTGTGCAACCGATGCAAGATGCATCATAATGGATAGTGTACTGTGAAGTATACAAATTGCAGGAGGGTTGGCCACATAGCCCGGGATTGTAGGAGCCTTACCATTTCAGTTGATCAAAGAGCCCCCATAACAAATTAAAGAAACACGGTTACCTGTTATGAATGTGGGAAGCAAGGGCACTACAGAAGTGATTGCCCAAAACTAAAAAGTCAAAACCTTGGAAACACGACTAGGAATGCAGCTGGGAGTAGTAAAGCTCGTGAGAGAGTTTATGCCTTAGGAGGAGGAAATACCGACCAAGACCCGAATGTCATCATGGGTACGTTTCTCCTCAACAACCGTTATGCTTCTATCTTATTTGATACTGGAGTAGATAGGAGTTTTGTGTCGACTGCTTTTAGTTCCTTAATTGATATTACACCCTCTGCATTAGACAATAAGTATGACGTTAAGTTAGATGATGGGAAAATAATTAGGGTTGATACCATAATTCAAGGTTGTACTTTAAACTTGCTAAATCATCCGTTCAACATAGGTTTAATACCCGTAGAGTTTGGTAGTTTCAACATTATTATTGTTATGGATTGGTTGTCGAGGTATCATGCTGTGATTGTCTGCGATGAGAAGATCGTTCGTATTCCCTATGACGATGAGATATTGATTGTTCGAGGCGATAGAAGTGACGGTAGAAGCGAATCCCATTTGAACATCATATCGTGTACCAAAACCCAGAAATACTTGCAAAAAGGATGTCATGTATTTTTGGCACACATCATCGAGAAGAAGCCAAAGGACAAGTCGAAGGAGAAGCGACTTAAGGACGTGTTGACTGTGAGGGATTTCCCGAAAGTCTTTTCTAAAGACTTTTCTGGACTTCCACCGACCCGACAAGTGGAGTTTCAGATCGACTTGGTACCTGGTGTTTCACCTGTAGCACGGGCGCCTTATAGATTAGCTCATTCGGAAATGAAAAAGTTGTCTGGCCAGTTGCAAGATCTGTCAGATAAAGGATTTATAAGACCCGGTTCCTCACTTTGGGGAGCCCCGGTTTTATTCGTCAAGAAGAAGGATGGATCCTTTCAGACGTGTATCGACTATAGAGAGTTGAATAAGCTGACGATGAAGAACAGATATCCGCTTCCTAGAATTGATGATCTGTTTGATCAACTGTAAGGACCGAGTGTCTACTCGAAGATTGACTTAAGATCAGGTTATCACCAACTTAGACTTCGCGAAGAAGATATTCCAAAGACCGCTTTCCGAACTCGTTACGGACATTATGAGTTTTAAGTTATGACATTTGGTTTGTGATGTGTGCTAAAACACACATCATTTTAGCCCCGTAAAACACTAATAAACGGACTAATAACCATGAAATATGCTTAATTATATTGCAAATATGTTTGTATTGTGTTATTATGTCTTGCAGGTACATAGGATTGAAAGCGAAGCAAAAACAATGACTTTTGGATAAGATTTGACGACGTGTATGCGTTTTTCAAGATCAAGAAGAAGTCAGAAAAATTCCTTGAGCATGCCATTGGAAAGAGCACGAAAATTCAAGTCCAACGGTGCTTTCATCTCTTATTGGGCCAGCCCGACACCCTTTATAAGGGCTGGACCGACCCTTACTTATACTAAGCCCAAGATTAAGCCTAAGTGTTGCAATTAAAAAAGAAGCTATTCCTGCTGCAGCCCAGCTGGTACAAGCCCAACCCAAGTTAAATGTGAGATTTGGCCCAGCAATGAGAAGTGAAAAAAAAGCCATACTGCTGCTATATTGGGACACAAAGGCAGATCAGATGAGGAGATATATATATCATCTTATCTTTCATCTTTTTATCTTGTCTTTTTTATTCTCGGTAGAATAGTAATAGGGTAGCAGTAGATAGTTTAGATGTAGAATAGATTATGCTCTAATGTTCTTATTCTCATTCTGATCTATTGTAAGAGCTTATGTTTACTTTGTAATGATCTGTTAGATCTATTGAACCAGATTTATGTGTTAATGATTTGAACGGGTTGGTGAGTTTCCCAGTTAGTATTGATATCGATTGCTTTGTCTTTCCATTTTCTCTTATTTATCGAGCTTATTAACCAAATAAGCCGTCTCATAGCTTATTTTGGTTACCGGTATGGAATTAGGCTTTAGTTCGGGTTTGCTTATCAATATCATTTTCGACTTGCTTATTTCATATAGGATAGAGATTTTTTTTTAATTTGCTTATTGTCAAAAATTTGTTTTAATTTATATCTATGCTTATTATGTTTTTCCTATTCCTTCGATTAGCTTATTTTGGGTTTAAAAGTAGATTTGATCCAATTTGATATTTCGGTTAGTAGATTATTCATGTTTTGCTTATTAGCTTAGTTCGGATTTAGCTTAAATTATATAAAGGATCCTTTAGTTGGTTTATTAAGTTTTGTAGTTTCAGATCTTGTTTAAGATAGGTCTCGGCTTGTTCATAGTTTGTCTCGGCTTATTTAGTATTAAAAGAACTCGAACGGATTTTATCTTGTTAGTTTAATTTACCTTTATGATTGCTTATCTAGTTCGGATGTTGTTTCAATATAGAAATGGTAGTTTGGTTTACATTTTATTAGCTTAAAAGGTTTTTGGCTTAATCTTCATCTAGCTTAAAAATAGATTTCAAAAGTTTTAAAAAGTAGTTTAATGGTATTAGCTTATTACTTTATTTAGTTAATCTTTTCTTGTCTTTTGATTGGTGAAATCGTCTACACATATGGCGAAGAGCTTAAGGGTTCATAAGGTAGTTAGATTTCTAAATTTATAGCTTAATTAGAGTTTACTAGCTTATTAGAGAATAAAGTTTAAATACTTTATCATCTATTAAGTAAATAAAGTCTAAATAAGAAATAAACTTGGAATTTAACTTAGTTTATGTAATCGGGCGTTTCTTTCGTATCAGTTTCATCATTCGGGTTCTACTTTCTTTTCCTTTTTCCATAATTAGTAGTTTTAGCTTAATTAGCTTAATATGATTGTCATTATTGTTATGATTATTGTTGTTAGTTTAGTTGCCATGTTTAGCAAGTAGATTTATATATGCTTGTTAAGTGAGTAGCGATTAGTGAATTAAGTGTGGATTAAAAAGAGATTTGTTGATTAATAATTTTTAGATTATTTAGATTTCTTATTTGATTATTTTGAAGGGCAAATCTGGCGAAATAATCAAACATCAAATCTAGTAATTAATACCAACATAAAATATCGTTTTCAAAATAAACCAATGTTTTGAGAAAATAATATTTTTACGGGTATTAATTCGTCATCATTAAATCGATGTAATTTGTACCAAAATAAAGGATTGTTTTCAATATAAACCAACGTTGTGAGAAAACAGTTTTTTTTAAACGGCACTAATTCTTTATTAACTCTTTCCTTCACACTTA
Organism: Tanacetum coccineum; assembly: GCA_026074375.1. Classification (NCBI taxonomy): domain Eukaryota; kingdom Viridiplantae; phylum Streptophyta; class Magnoliopsida; order Asterales; family Asteraceae; genus Tanacetum; species Tanacetum coccineum. The sequence continues at coordinate 25,923 of BQNB010034613.1, forward strand.
ATGATCTTTTCGTCTCACTTGACAAGCATATTCGTTTTAGTTTTATCTTAGTAGTAATTTCGCTTATTATTATATAATTAGTATAAAAACCAAGTCCAAAACAAAAAGATAATCAAGCATCAAACGAAAAACATTAACGTAAATCTCAAATTCAAATCTCGCCGTGGATACGACATCCGGAAGATTAATTATCACTTGTCCTCAAGTGATTATTTACATCCGACGGGAAATACTTGAATATTACTTCGACATGTTTTTGACGGTTATCAAAATGGCGCCGTTGCCGGGGAGATTTGTACGATTTTTACGTTGTGTTTCGAGTTAGTGCCTTGAAGATCCTTTCTTTTGAAAGTTTATTTTTGTATTTATAAAAATTATAAAAATCCAAAAATATTTTCCTTTTTATTTTATTTTATTCTATATAAAAAAATATAAAAAATACCAAAAATATTTTTCATTCTATTTTATTCTTCATTTCTTTTATATATATAATAAAAAAATATATTAAAAAAAATCTTCGTTATCCTCTCAAGCATTTAATTCTTATCTCTTTCTCTTCTCATATTGTTTAATTCTTCACGATGTTCTTTTCTTCCTCTCATTCCCATGATCCTCGGACCATGGAGGATTTTTATCGACCGTCACTCATCGGTAGAGGAAGTCCGATCGCTCCGACAACCGTTCCGGGAACCGATTTTGTATTAAAAAATCATATGGTTCGGCTGCTTCGACAGAATTGCCAATTCCATGGATTTCGAGATGAAGATGCAAAGGAGCACTTAAACAAGTACTTATCTATCACTCAATTCATGAAGCAAAATGAAGTTTTTCAAGACAACATCAGTTTGAATCTTTTCCCATTCTCTTTAACCCACGAAGCTGAATCTTGGTTTTATCATCTTAAAACTCATTCTATTCACATTTGAGAAGAGATGATCCTCAAGTTTTTTTCAAAATACTACCCATATTCTAGAGCGTTGTAGCTTAGGAAAGACATTCTGAATTTCTGGAAATTGCCCATGGAGTTAGTATTTGAAGCTTGGGAAAGATTCAAATCATGTTTACGAAAATGTCCCGATCATCGAATTTTACTTGTTAATCAAATCCCTACCTTTTATCATGGAATCACAATGATTGATCAAGACAAAATTATGGTGGCTGCTGGCGGAAATATTATGCGTAAGACTCCTCAAGAGGCATGTGATTTGATCGAGAATATGACACAACATCATTTTCAGTGGGATGCCGAAGTGTATTATGACACTACCACTGGTGTGAGTGCTCATTATTCTGAGACTACTTCCGCGTTGAGTGCACAAATTAAGGTCCTTGGAAAGCAAACTGCATACACTATTCAAAGTGTTCAACATCAACCAGGACCAGGTCATCCTAACACCGTTTACTATTTAGACTCTGATGAGAGTGATGAGGATGAACCTTTTGAAGTGTTAGATATTCATAAATCAATTCATTCTTTGAGTGGCAATCCCACTTCCTCTTCTGATTCTATGGTCGAGTCTCTCTCCCCACTTCCTACTCTATTCGGGGATAGTGACTCTCTCTTAGAGGAGACCAACACTCTTCTTTCTTATTCTGATGATTCTCTACCTGATTATGAAATATTTTGCTTTGATATCAAAGAGAAGAGTAGTGGCAGTACCACTTCTCATTCCGATCATTCTCTTCCGGACTACGAAGCATTCTATTTTGATGTTGATCATATCGAAGAGAAGAGTAGTGGCAGTACCACTTTTCCTTCTGATCTTTCTCTTCTTGAATATGAATCGTTTCATTTTGATCTTTTGATTGATCAGCTTCCTCCTGCCGATAGGAGTGATTCTCATCATGAGGAGTTCGTCGATGAACTCGCTCACCTTATATCTCCATCAGAGTATGATCATTTTTACTTCGATATTGAGGTTGATCCAGGAGAGTTGACTATATTTTTGATTGAAAACTCATCTAGTAAAAATATCGACCTCACTGAAATTAAGGAAGATTGGTATGTGCTTAAATACACATATATTTTACCTAATAAAACGAGCTAAAAAAACCAATAATGACCAAAAATACATAAATATTGCTTTGTATATATGTATTTCGTAAATTGTGTCTTGCAGGTATGGATATATCATAAAAAGGATAAAAATAAAGCAAAATGGACAAAACCGAGCCCGGGAATGGAAAGAGTGTGAGAAACAAAGCTGAAGGCGTACCCACCTTCTATGGACCAACCTGGGCCCACTTAATAGGCCGGGTAACCCCATTAAGACTTAAGCTCTAATAACATATGCCTTAACCCATTTCTTTTATAAACCATAAATCCATTAATCTATTTTCCTTTATTTTGGCCCAAATAATGAAATAAAAAGCCCAAACCTATACCATTATAACCTGACCCAAGTCAAAAGTTATAAGTCGGGTCAAAATCACTATTCACCATCTCTTCCCTCTATTTTCACCTTAATAACGCAGGGTAAAATCCACCCATTCTCCTCACACACACTCTTACCCCGCCTTCTAGAAGCCTGCCACCTGACACATGACGCAAGCAATGATGTAAATGGAATGATAGCTTGGTGATCCCAAGCATTTCTATTGGTGGATGGGACGTGGCACTTAATCCAAGGGCTCAAAATGATTGCTTGAGGATTGGTCAAGATTGAAGGGCTAGGATTGAAGCATTGGACGCTCCTCAAGACTCTGGATCCTTCCTCTGAAGGATATATAAGGAGGCCTCCTCACACACTTGAAAGATGTCTAGTTTTTAGCTTTAGCTTATTGTAGTAATGTTTAGCTTATTATTTTTATGTAATTTACTTTTCATCAGCTTGTACTCTCTTTAAAGATTAATAAAATTCAGTTATCATCTAATTTGTGTTCTTAAATTCTGTCTTTACTTTTAGGAAATTATGATTTGAATGTGTTTAAATAATAGCTAATAAGCTGAATAAGCTCATTCAGTTAAGCCTTAAAAAGCTTAACTGAATTAATATCTTACCTCAAATCTCAATAAAAAATATGCCTCAGCTTTTGGATGATAAGCCAAACTTAGAAGGGCTTATGGACAATACTAGCTTATCTCTAATAAGCTGGAGCTTGTAGACAAGCTCCTTTGAGCATTTATTATCCCTGTTTGAGCTGGGATTAAGGCACAATCCTTTATTTCACATTTAAGCTTATTTTGTTGTTTTGCTTATATTATGCTTAATTGTGCTTATTAGTGATTAATCCTGCTTTAATTGTACTTAATCTGTCTTATTATTGCTTATCTCATTTAGTTTAAAGTATTTAATAATCTGTTTTTGGCTTTTATATTGTTTAGATTAAAGCTGTTAAAAAAACCAAGAATAGGCTTATTGTTCTAGCTGATTGATTAGTGCTTATGTGTAGTCAAATTTTGCTTAAAAGTTTTCCATATACTTAGACTTTAATCTGTTTTAAGTTTTACAACTTATTTAAAACTGATTTAAGCTGAAAATTGGTTCTCTTAAAACTTAAGGGGTGTTTGGCATTGGCAGTTCTAACTTGAGTTAGAACTGCTGGTTTGCTCTTTACCTTTTAATTAAATTTGTTAAGCCTAAATTTAGCTTAAAATCAGTTTAATTAAGTTTTAAAGGCTTAAAACCTAAGTTTAAGGTGTAAGCTCATCATGGTTTGAATCTGTGGTTCTCTAGTTTGATAACCAAGTTTATCTATTAAGATCTTGATTAGGTGCTTGTTAGTGTCATTTTCATGCTTGTATTTGGTTCAAAATGCAGTAGAAATGAATTGGTTAAAGTGTGCTCTTGTCTCTTAAGTTTTGGTCAAAATTTGTCTAAGTTCAAGTTTTAAGTTTTCTTTAAAAAGTTTTAAAAGTTAGTTTTTAGATCTTAAATCTAGGTCAGTTAGAGGTTGTTTTAGGTTTTGATTTTCATTACATAAGCTCAGTAGGGTACAAGCTCAATCTGTTAAACTCATTTTGGATTTAAAACATCTTTTACTAGCTTAAATTTAGGCCTACAGTAGCTCTTTTAGTCATTTAAAAATCTTTGAAAAAAAAACCAAAAACATAGGATTAGTGCTAAAACTGCTTTTTCTCTTTGCTTTTCTAGCTTATTTCTTGTTCTTATTTGTTTAAATCCAGCTTATTTGTGTCATTTGGGTATGGGTGTTCACCTGTTTTCAGTCATTAGCTTTTCCTTAGTGCTTCTTTGTCCAAATTATTAGCTTAAAAGTTTTGGTGAAAAGAGCAATTAAGCTAATAATTTCTTTGTCCAAATTAAGCTAATAATTTCTTTTAGCTTATTTGTTTAAATCCAGCTTATTTCTTTTAGCTTATTGTGTCCTAAAAAGACAAACAGTTTAGCTTAATTTCAAAATCTTAAGGAAACCAAAAACTATCACTTTTTCAAATAGCTTTTCCTAGCTTAATTTTAAGTTGTGTCAAAAAGCTCTTTATTAAAGTTTGTCATTTAAGCTTAATCTTTAGCTTTTTCAAAAGAAAATAAAAAAAAGTGTTTTATCAAAAAGAAAGGTCACAGGGTTCGAACCTATGACCTCTCCCTTAACTCCCAACACTTTAACACACACACACTTACCAACTGCCCTGAGGTCTTTCTCAATTATACCATTACACCATTTAATATTTAACCTCAGTTTTCAGTTTTAGCTTATTAGGCTTATTTGCTTTTTATTAGCTTATCCCGTTTAGCTTATTTCTAGATTTTTTTTACATTAAAAATAGAATAAAGTATGTTATGTAAATTTTCTAGATTTTTATAAATTAGTTTAATGTTTTTAATGTTTAATTTAGATTAAAAGTGTTTTTAATTCATAATAAATAAAATAAAAATCAAAAAAATAAAATTCTTTTTTCTAAAATTATTTTTAGTCATTCAGGATTTTTAGAAATTAAATTTGAGTTTGTAGGGTTAAAATTTGATTTACTTGCTTACTTGTCGCGTTTTTAATTTCCCGTTATCGTTTTCGTGCTTAAATCTTAATTTCTTTTGTTTTTAGCTTTCTGGTATTCGCTATTTTATACATACCTTTTACCATGAAAAACAAACTAAAAAGACCAAAAACATAATAAAAATGGCAAATATATGTTTGTTTTTGTGTTTGTGTATGTGCAGGTACGGATATTAAAGAAATGGACAAAAGAAAAGACAAAACCGGACAAAATCGAGCACGGGATCGGAAAGAGCGCGAGAAAACGAGTCTAACGGTGCCCTCGGATTTTATTGGGCCAGCCCGTTACCCATTTAGTGGGTCGGGCCAGCCCATACTTAATATGAGCCATTTAAAGCCCAACAATAATTAAATTAAGATGATGATGTCACCTTGTGTCATGGCATGTGCCATGAAAATAAATCAAATGAGGTCATGTGACCAACCACTATCATGGAAGGGACGAATAGAATGTTGCCACGTGATCATGCAAAGTTATACAACTTTCAATTCATTTCATATTGTAGTTGTGAAATCAAACGGTATATAATGCAGCGTATGAATGAGGCTAAATGAAAGGACATGTGGCGCAAAGAGACCGACTGGATCATTTATTTGCAAGCGGCGATCCGTGTGATCACTAATCAAAACCAATGATTGGAGGATTAATTACCAAATGAGTGGACGAAATTTACACATTTTCCCCTCAACTTGGCTATAAAATGAACCTACTCCTCTCATTTTGGGAGAGTTAGATTTTAGGACTTATTTTTATTTAGCTTTTTAGTTTTTAAGTTAAGTTTTATTAGATAAGCTTATTTTAGTTTGGGTTTATTTTGTAACAGCTTATTTCGAATTTATCAGCTTATTGTAATAGATTTTTCCAGCTTATTTGTACTTTGGGCTTAATGATATGAAATGAAGATGGTGTTGTTTGGCTTATTCTCTTTTACTTCTAAGTTCTAGCTTATCAATCATAAGCTTCTCATAAGTTTGTTTCTGGCTTATTTTTCTCAACTTATTTAGATCCTATAAGGTACTCAAATAAGCTATATCATAGCTTATTCGAATAGATCTTATAATTCTTTAATAAGTCACGTCAAATAAGTTTAAAAACAAGTTGTTAAGCTTATGCTTACTTTCTAATAAGCTGTTTTGGTTTAATTCATTCCTAGCTTATTTTCAGAATTGAATAAGCCTTCTTGTAGCTTATTCGATATAGATCTAAGCTTATAGATCAATATAAGCCTCGGCTTATTTTCTTTTCTTTATTTTTGTTTCTTTTAGCTTATTCGAGTTAGACTTTTTTTAGCTTATAACTTCAAAAAGATTTTGCTTATTTGATTTTCGTGAGCTTGTTGATTTGTGCTTTAATCTCTTTTTTTTTAAATCTAGTGCTTATTCGTTGCTTTTTTTATATAAGATGTTTCGTGATAGCTTGTTGATACTTTGGCTTGCCATTAGCTTATAGCTTATTAGGACTTGTTTAGAGCTAGCTTATTTCTATGTCCTAATCGCAATTGGTATTTCTGTACCTCGTTGAGATTTTTTTAATAGATTTTGGGCCAGATTTGGTTAGTGGACTAGGATTAGCTATTAGGACCTCATTTGAATTTCGATTGGGCCAGTCTTAAGAATTGAATTGGGACATTAGATCTGTTGGGCCTTGAGCCTCGTTGGATTGATTTAATTGAAAATGGGGCATGTGGTTGTTACTAGTAGATATAAGAATAATTGCAAATTGTTATTTAATCTTTTATAGTTAACTGTTTATGTATAACAATTTGTTTTGTGTTTTGATTTTTGGTACCGGTCAACTCATGAGGCGCGGAGCTTACGGATTTATTTAGCTAGACCGAATTTGATTATTTGTTTTAGCTAAATAAGTCGGGTGGAATTCGTTTAACTGCGGGTCTCCAATTCGGTTCTATTTTCTATCATTTTTCAATTAATTAGTGTAGATTTATTTTATCGTTTTATAATATGTTTGCTTGTTTGAATTTTTACATGCTTTGTGTAGACTTATTTTTATCTTTTGATAACGCTTGCCATATTTAGTTAGTTGATTTATTTGCTCATTTAGTGTTTAGAAATTAGTGCGGATTTAAAATATGATTAGAGATTATTAATTTGCGACATTTATTTAGATTAAAGTTTTTTTTTTAAATAATTAAAAAAAATATGATTCCTTTTAATGTAGGATTTATTTTAGAAGTTTGCAATTTTAACATTGAAATTTATTATACTTGCTTATTTGTCTCGTTTTAAATACTCATTTTTGTTTTATGCTTTACATGTTTAATTATTTTTATTGCTTTGCTCGTTTTTATGCTTTTATTTACTTCATCAATATGTCAAGTAGGATTTGGGAACCTAAATTAAAATCATTTTAAACCATTCAAAACGCGCAATCACGGACTTAACCGATTTTTAATTCACACTTTGTCGAGGGAAAACAACCCGAGAAATTTTTGAGACAACTTTGGTTAAAAGTTTGTTTCTTAAATCCGACGGAAAATACTATCTATACTATAATTGTTACTTTCCTTATATACTTATATATTATATTATATATATAGTGTGTTTGGACGCATAATCACTTTCCTTTATTTGTTTTTGCATTTTGATATTAGAAATAGAATCCAAATCAAAATTTGATTATTCAAACACTCGATCACGAACTTAACCAATTCTCATTTCATGCTTTGTCGGGATACGACTCGGGAAGATTTGGTCATCACTATTTCTAAAGTGTTTTTCATTTCTTAACGGAATACTTTCTTCTTATATTATTTGATAATTGGTATTTTAGTTATATATATATATTATATATTATATATGCTATTAAACCCGTAATCAATTTTTGGCGCCGCTGCCGAGGAGGTGTGAAACGAATATCGAGTCGAAGTTTGAAGATTAGTGTTTTGAAGACCCTTCCTCGTGAAGTTATCATTTTATTATTTTCTTTTATATAAAAAATAAAAAATACAAAAATATTTTATTTTTCTCGATTTATTTTCGTAGATTTATTAGAAAAAACCAAAAATACTTTTCCTAAAGTATTTAAAAAACCAAAAAAAAACAACAAAACAACCGTTGTGTCACTTGTAAAATCGGCTCACTTTTAGATTACAAACTTTAAGTGAGGTTTAAGGAGGGTTGATCCTACGAACTTTGACCCGAAAGGAGAAGGTTTTTAAAATGCTTCGCGCTTTCCCGCTCCTCCGCTTCTTTGTGCGTTTTTTAAAGAGCTACCGTACACTTGTTCAATTATCGGTTACAAAAATATTTTTCTTTTTATTTTTATTATTTTATTTTTAGTGCATGCGCACTCGCTCTTCATCGAATTTAATTGCCGAATCTTCCATGACTCCGAAACGTCGTAGTCGTAGACGTTCCAAGCAAAGAGTCGAACCGTTTTCTCTTGAAGAGACTTTCATAGTTACGATGGCCGATCAACGTACTATGGCGGAATTACTCCAAGCACCCACCGAGGGTTACGGAGATTCTATCGTTACTCCCGCTATTCTCGTAGAGAATTTTGAGCTTAAACATGGACTTCTAAATCTCGTAATTTCAAAACAATTTTACGGATTTGAGAAAGAAGATGCTCATGCTCACATTCATTGGTTTAACAAGATTACTTCCACGATTAAGTATAAAGATGTGCCTAATTCGTCGATTAAGCTTATGCTTTTTCCATTTTCTATTGAGGGGGCAACCCAGATTTGGCTCGAAAAAGAACCCCCTCGATCTATTCTTACTTGGGAGAATCTTGTTTCCAAGTTTATTAACCAATTCTTTCCTCCTTCCAAAACTACAAATCTCCGAACTAAAATCACAAATTTTCAACAAAAGTTTGAGGAAACGTTTAGTGAGGCATGGGACCGTTTCAAGGATCTACTTCGTGCATGCCCACATCACGGTTTTACGGAATTACATCAACTTGATACTTTTTACAATGCTTTAAACCCAACCGATCAAGATTTCTTGAATGCCGCCACCGGTGGTAATCTTTTGACTAAAAATCTTCGAGATGCTTTGACAATTATCGAAAATAAGTCAATAGTTTGCAACTTACAAAACAAACCGGTTGTTTCCAAAGTGAGTGCTAATACTTCTTCTTCTACCACGGCATGTCCATCAGAAATGGCCGGTCTTACTGATGTTGTTAATGCTATGCTTCGTCATGTTAAGACCTCACCGTCAGAGACCGTTAAAGCAATTTCTGAAAGTTGTGTGACTTGTGGGGGACCGCATCCCTACTATGAGTGTCTTATCGCCGATGGCAACACTTTCAATGCTTCTGCAGCAGCATCAACTTATAATCAGAATCAAGGATATCGTCCTCAAGGAGACCCGAATTATCATGCTAGCAATCAAATGGGACCACCTGGTTTTCCTCCCGTGCAAAATAATCAAAACCGTTTCAATCAAAATCAAGGTTATAATCAAAACCGAGGAAATAATTTCAATCAAGGTAACCAGAATTATCAAGCACCGCCTCAAAATGGACCTTCAAACGATCTCTCAAGCTACATGAAGACAAATGACGTTAATATGAGAATAATGCAAAATCAAATAAGCAATATGAGGACAGAATTAAAGAAAAAGATGGATACTACGTTGACTAGACAAAACAATGCGTTCAAGAATGAGTTAAAGAATGAGTTAACGAATGATATTAAGAACATGATGAGTAGTTTTTTTCAAATGAATACCGCTTCTTCTTCGGGCTCGGGTTCACTTCCTAGCAACACCGTTGCTAACCCGAGAGGTGACTTGAAAGCAATCACCACCCAAAGTGGTATTTCTTATGACGGACCCCCCAATTCCACCTCCTTTCTCTCCTCTTCCCAAGGTGGTGGAACGGGAACCCGAGGTGACAAAGGATACGGTGCAACCGAGTACCGAAAACATCCAACCTCTGGTAGTCCAAATTCAAGCTCCATTTGATGAGCCCGTTATTGCTCCTAAGCCTAAACCGTTTATACCTTATCCTTCAAGAGCCAACAAGCAAAAGCTCCATGAAAAGGATGATAAACTAGCTTCAAATTTGTTGAAATCTTTAGGGAATTACATTTCGAGCTCAGTTTCGCGGATGCTCTTCTACATATGCCGAAATTTGCTTCAATGTTTAAAAGTCTCCTTAATAACAAAGAAAAATTGTTTGACTTAGCTAAAACACCGGTAAATGAGAATTGTTTGGCGGTTATCCTAAAAAGTTGCCCAAAAACTTGGAGACCCCGGCAAGTTTCTTATTCCATGCGATTTTCCAGAGATAGTTGAATGCTTAGCCTTGGCCGATCTTGGTGCAAGCATCAACTTGATGCCTCTTTCCATATGGAAGAAGCTTTCACTCCCCGAACTTATTCCTACTCGAATGATTCTTGAACTTGCAGACCGATCAACTACTAGTCCATCCGGAATTGCCAAAGATGTCTTTGTAAAAGTAAGAAAGTTCTATTTTCCGGCCGACTTTGTAGTCGTTGATTATGTTGTTGATCCTCAGGTTCCCTTAATTCTCGAGAGACCCTTTTTTAGGACGACACGTGCTTTGATTGATGTTTATGGTGAAGAATTAACTCTCCGAGTTGATAATGAAGCCATAACCTTTAAAGTTGGTCAAACTCCGAGATACTCCTATAATAATGCTAATTCGGTTAAATGAATTGATGTCATCGATGTTTCATGTGAGGAGTGTGCTCAAGAAGTGCTCGGTTTTTCCGATAGTTCTAAAAGTGGCAATCTTACTTCGTCTTTATATCCTATCCTTTCTACTGCTTTTCCCTCTCTCACTCCTTTTGAGGGAGGTGACTTCATTTTGGAAGAAATAGAAGCTTGTCTTACAAATAATTCAATTCCACCAGGAATTGATGATGCCGACTTTGATCTGGAGGGAGACCTTATTCTACTCGAGAATTTATTAAATGACGATCCATCATCTCCTCTCCCTCCGAAAGAACTTAATTTTGAATAAATTAAAACAATTAAATCTTCTATCGATGCTCCTCTAGAGCTTAAGCTCAAGGATTTACCGTCTCATCTTGAATACGCGTTTTTAGAAGGAATCGATAAATTACCCGTCATAATTTTTAAAGAATTGAAAGATGAAGAAAAGGCCGCCCTTTTAAAGGTTCTTAAATCACACAAATGGGCCATCGTATGAATGATTTTCGACATTAAGGATATTGACCCTAGTTTTTGTACTCACGAGATCTTAATGGAAGACGACTTCAAACCGGCGGTTCAACTTCAAAGAAGGGTGAATCCAAAAATTCATGAGGTTATCAAAAAGGAAGTTATCAAACTCCTTGATGCCGGATTGATTTACCCTATCTCCGAAAGCCCGTGGGTGAGTCCCGTTCATTGTGTGCCTAAAAAGGGTGGTATGACCGTAGTTGAAAACGAAGATAATGAGTTAATACCCACTAGGTTAGTTACGGGATGACGTGTTTGTATTGATTACCAAAAGCTTAATGATGCCACTTAAATACTATTTCCCGTTGCCTTTTATGGACCAAATGCTAGAACGTTTAGTAGGGAACGAATACTATTGCTTTTTAGATGGATTTTCCGGATATTTTCAAATTCTAATTGACCTGCAAGACCAAGAGAAGACCACCTTCACTTGCCCTTATGGGACGTTTGCCTACCGACGTATGCCTTTCGGTTTATGTAATGCTCCGAGCACGTTTCAAAGGTGCATGATGGCCATTTTCCATGACATGATCGAGGAAACAATGGAGGTCTTCATGGACGATTTCTAGGTCTTCGGGGATTCTTTCTCATCACGTCTCTCCCATTTAGACAAAATGCTCAAACGGTGCAAAGACACTAATTTAGTTCTAAATTAGGAGAAATGCTATTTTATGGTAAAAGAAGGCATTGTTCTAGGACATAAGATTTCAAAGTTCGGGATTGAGGTTGACAAAGCTAAAGTTGATGTTATAGCTAAACTCCCTCATCCGACTTCCGTAAAAGGCATTCAATGTTTTTTAGGTGACGCCGGGTTTTATCGTCGATTTATTCAAGACTTTTCTAAAATCGCCCGGCCGATGACCCATCTTCTTGAAAAAGAAACCCCGTTTGTTTTCTCGAAAGAATGTATTGAAGCATTTAATATACTTAAAAACAAGTTAACCGAAGCCCCAATTTTAGTTGCCCCCGATTGGGACCTACCATTTGAAATTATGTGCGACGCTAGTGATTACGCGGTAGGTGCAGTCTTGGGGCAACGTAAGACCAAACATTTTCAGCCTATACACTATGCTAGTAAGACCATGACGGATGCTCAAGCACATTACACTACTACGGAAAAAGAGTTATTAGCCATGGTGTATGCTTTTGAGAAATTCTGGCCTTACTTAGTTTTATCAAAGACCATAATGTATACGGACCACTCGGCTCTTAAGTATCTTCTTGCTAAGTAAGATGCTAAGCCGAGATTGCTCCGGTGGATTCTCCTACTCCAAGAATTCGATGTCATTATTCGTGATAAAAAAGGAGCGAAGAATCTCGCGGCCGACCATTTGTCTAGATTAGAGAACCCTCATCCAGGTGATCTTGAGAAAAAAGGAAATTAATGAAACATTTCCTCTCGAGACCCTTAGAATGATATCTTTTCGTGGTAATTCGAGTACCCCATGGTTTGCCGACATTGCAAATTACAATGCTGGGAATTTCGTTATAAAAGAGATGTCGTCCCAACAAAAGAAAAAATTCTTTAAGGATGTTAAGTATTATTTTTGAGACGACCCCTACTTGTTTAGGATTTATGCGGATCAAATGATTAGACGATGTGTTCACGGCCAAGAAGCCGTTGATATCCTCACGGCTTGCCATAATGGACCCGCCGGGGGACATCATGGTGCGAACTACACAGCTAAGAAAGTCTTTGATTCCGGTTTCTATTGGCTGACAATTTACCGCGATTCCCATGACATGGTAAAGTCATGTGACTCATGTCAACATCAAGGCAAAATCTCATAAAAAGACGAAATGCCTCAAAATGCAATTTAAGTTTGCGAGATCTTTGACGTGTGGGGCATCGATTTTATGGGGCCGTTCCCGTCTTCTCGAGGGAATAAATACATTCTCGTGGCCATCGATTACTTATCTAAATGGGTTGAAGCAAAAGCACTCCCCACTAATGATGCCAGAGTTGTAGTTAAATTCTTGAAATCTCTTTTTGCCCGATTTGGAACTCCTCGTGCTATAATCAATGATTGCGGTACCCATTTTTGCAATGACCAATTCGCAAAAGTCATGCTTAAGTATGGAGTTACCCACCGTCTTTCTTCCGCGTATCATCCACAAACAAGTGGACAAGTGGAGGTTTTAAATCATGGTTTGAAACGTATCTTAGAAAGGACCGTAGGCGAAAACCATGCTTCATGGTCCGATAAGTTAGATGATGCTTTATGGGCTTTCCGTACCGCTTTCAAAACACCTATCGAGTGCACTCCTTATAAGTTAGTGTACGGAAAGGCATGTCATCTTCCTATCGAGCTTGAACACAAGGCCTATTGGGCCTTAAAACATTGTAATTTTGACCTTAAGACCACGGGTGATCACCGAAAAGTTCAAATGAATGAATTAAATGAACTCCGGGATCAAGCTTACGATAACTCTTTAATCTACAAAGAGAAAACGAAGAAGATTCATGACTCCAAGATTAAGAACCGCGTTTTCAACTTTGGTGATCGAGTTCTTCTCTTCAATTCTCGATTAAAGATTTTCTCGGGAAAGCTCAAAACCCGTTGGACCGGACCGTTCACCGTTGCTCAAGTTTTTCCTTATGGAACCATCGAGTTATCTCAAACCGATGGACCAAATTTCAAGGTGAACGGTCATAGACTTAAAAACTATTTTGGAAGGGACATACCACCAATGGTTGTCCCGGATCTCCAAACTTTCCCCATGAACTACTAAATTCAGGGATCGAGTCAGGCTCGTGACTCGGTTATCAAAAACAAGCGCTTCGTGGGTGGCAACCCATGCTTATCCTTAGTAGTAGTATGTTAATTAATAAGTGTGATGTGAGGAGGCTCGCCTCTTTCTTTCTCGTGTTTCGTGTTTTGTGTTTTATGTCTAGGATTGTCCCGGATTATGAAGACTCTCGTGCTCGTGGTTTTGTCCATCGTTAACTCGATCTTCGATCCTTAACATGCTTATATATGGGAATCCGATATCCTAGATCTTATTGACTAACGTTTATCTATTAGCATAATTAATAAACGGCTTTAGATTTACGTAGAGACCTCTTAATATTTGGATTATGCCTTGAACTTAGTATGGGGGTGATAGTCTCACATTGAGGACAATGTGTAGTTCTAGTATGGGGGGATTTTTTGATTTAATCTTACTTGCATTTGCCTTATCTTCACGTAACCCTGTTTTTCCCACCAAAAATAGCAAAAATATGCCAAAATAAAAAAAATTCAAAAATAGAATATGTGTTTTGACACATAGTTTTGTCTATTTAAGGAATAAATTTTGACTTGATCAAGCATGTTGCGCTCTAGCTTGCCCCTTAACTTATATAAATTTAAGCTTTTGCTTGTCATTTATACAAGAAGCTTTAAAACGCGAATTCTAGCTTGAAAAAGCCAAGAGCTTGCAAGTTTCCATGATAGACTTTAAATATGCAAATCTTGTTTTATTAGACTAAGCATTCTCGGATCTTATTAGTAAATATTTTAAATTTGCGAAGAACGTGAAATGATAGAGTTTTATATAAGTTAGATGATAAACATGGAGTAGTTGGATCTCTTTAAGGCTCATAGAGGTTAATTGTGGCTTTTTGCTTCCACCAGCTTAATAAACATTATAAAATTGTTGAATAAATAAAGTTGCTTTAGGTTTTTGTGATTCTTAGTTTAGATCACTTCGTAGAGATTCCTTCTGGTGAAATTAAGGTACACATCAAGGTTTTGTCAGTGTTATGGGGAAATAGGCTACCGATTTCTGACGGCTCGCTACCGTTGTCTAGGTAGTTAAAAGACCACAGGACTTAAAATTTAGCTATAATAATAGTTACGTAATAAACCAAAGCCGAAATAAGACCACTACCTCTTGCCGGCTCACAACCGATGTGGTAGTCGTTTAAAGGGTAGAGGTAATGGTAATAATAATAATAAAAACTATGGGCTGATAAAAGTTTACTGCCTCTTTCCGGCTCACAACCGATGTGGCAGTCTTCAAATGAAGGCCCATAGTAAGAATAATAATCCGAGACTGATAAAAGTTTGTTGCATCTTGCCGGCTCACAACCGATGTTGCAGCCTTCAAAAAGGTCGAGGATCACCGAGGTCGAAATAAGACTCCTGGACCATGGTCGGCTCGCATACTGATGTGGCAGTTGTTTAAAGGACCGAGGTTTAATAATGTTGCAATAATAATAATGATAAAGCCAAATTTCGAATCCGGGGTTATCTAAAAAGGATAACCCCTAAATCGTGCCAAATTAGAACCTTAATGTGGACTTTATTCTCACCATATCGTCTCTTTAGGAAAGGCTTTCAAACTAATTGTGGTCTAAACCGGGTTTACTTTATATGAATAAGACATTAATTAATTTGTCACCAGTAATAATAATAAAATCTTTAGAGGATTTAGGAATAAGAGAGCGAAAAGTAGCTATGCATACACAATTAGCGTTTATGAGTAGTTTTAGCATCTTAACTTGTATTTAGCAATGATTTCGTTTTTAAGCTTGGTTTGGGGCGGGTGAAAAATCAAGGACGATGAATTTATCCTTTTAGTATTTCTTGTTCCATGAAGTTATGATATGTATGAATGATAATAAATGCATAAAAATGGTAAAACGGGGAGCTTTTCAAAACTAGTGATTTCTTAATCCCCTTAGATGAGCACTTAGCTACTTTTCGAGGTGATTAGTTCAGGGGGATTGGAATTGTTGGTTTTCTAAGTGTGTATTTATGACATTGCGTGAGGACACGACAATAACTTAGTATGGGGGATTTTGGTATGTGCTTAAATACACATACCTTTTACCTAATAAAACGAGCTAAAAAGACCAACAATGACCAAAAATACATAAATAATGCATTGTATATATATATTTCGTGAATTGTGTCTTGCATGTATGGATATATCACAAAAAGGACAAAAACAAAGCAAAATGGACAAAACCGAGCCTGAGAATGGAAAGAGTGCGAGAAAACGAAGCCGAAGGCGTACCCATTTTCTATGGACCCACCTGGGCCCACTTAATGGGCCGGGTCAGCCCATTAAGACTTAAGCTTTAATAACATATGCCTTAACCCATTTCTTTTATAAACCATAAATCCATTAATCCATTTTCCTTTATCTTGGCCCAAATAATGAAATAAAAAGCCCAAACCTATACCATTATAACCTGACCCAAGTCAAAAGTTATAAGTCGGGTCAAAATCACTATTCACCATCTCTTCCCTCCATTTTCACCTCAATAACGCAGGGTAAAATCCACCCATTCTCCTCACACACACTCTTACCCCTACCTTCTAGAAGCCTGCCACCTGACACATGACGCAAGCAATGATGTAAATGGAATGACAACTTGGCGATCCCAAGCATTTCTATTGGTGGATGGGACGTGGCACTTAATCTAAGGGCTCAAAATGATTGCTTGAGGATTGGTCAAGATTGAAGGGCTAGGATTGAAGCATTGGATGCTCCTTAAGGCTCTGGATCCTTCCTCTGAAGGATATATAAGGAGGTCTCCTTACACACTTGAAGGATGTCTAGTTTTTAGCTTTAGCTTATTGTAGTAACGTTTAGCTTATTATTTTTATGTAATTTACTTTTCATCAGCTTGTACTCTCTTTAAAGATTAATAAAATTCAGTTTTCATCTAAATTGTGTTCTTAAATTCTGTCTTTACTTTTATGAAATTATGATTTGAATGTGTTTAAATAATAGCTAATAAGCTGAATAAGCTCTTTGTTTACTTCATAAGCTAGCTATCAGTCAGTTAAGCCTTAAACAACTTAATTGAATTAGTATCTTACCTCAAATCTCACTCAAAAATATGCCTAAGCTTTTGGATGATAAGCCAAACCTGGAAGGGCTATTGGACAATACCAGCTTATTTCTGATAAGCTGGAGCTTGTAGACAAGCTCCTTTGAGCATTTATTATCCCTGTTTGAGCTGGGATCAAGGTACAATCCTTTATTTCACATTTAAGCTTATTTTGTTATTTTGCTTATATTCTGCTTAATTGTGCTTATTAGTGCTTAATACAGCTTTAATTGTACTTAATCTGTCTTATTATTACTTATCTCATTTAGTTTAAAGTATTTAATAATATGTTTTTGGCTTTTATATTGTTTAGATTAAAGCTGTTAAAAAAAACCAAGAATAGGCTTATTGTTCTAGCTGATTGATTAGTGCTTATGTGTAGTCAAATTTTGCTTAAAAGTTTCCCATATACTTAGTCTTTAATCTGTTTTAAGTTTTACAACTTATTTAAAACTGATTTAAGCTAAAAATTGGTTCTCTTAAAACTTAAAGGGTGTTTGGCATTGGCAGTTCTAACTTAAGTTAGAACTGCTGGTTTGCTCTTTACCTTTTAATTAAATTTAATAAGCCTAAATTTAGCTTAAAAATCAGTTTAATTAAGTTTTAAAGGTTTAAAACCAAAGTTTAAGGTGTAAGCTCATCATGGTTTGAATATGTGGTTCTCTAGTTTGATAACCAAGTTTATCTGTTAAGATCTTGATTAGGTGCTTGTTAGTGTCATTTTCATGCTTGTATTTGGTTCAAAATGCAGTAGAAATGAATTGGTTAAAGTGTGCTCTTGTCTCTTAAGTTTTGGTCAAAATTTGTCTAAGTTCAAGTTTTAAGTTTTCTTTAAAAAGTTTTAAAAGTTAGTTTTTAGATCTTAAATCTAGGTAAGTTAGAGGTTGTTTTAGGTTTTGATTTTCATTACATAAGCTCAGTAGGGTACAAGCTCAATCTGTTTAAGCTCATTTTGGATTTAAAACATCTTTTAATAACTTAAATTTAGGCATGCAGTAGCTCTTTTAGTCATTTAAAAACCTTTGAAAAAAAAACCAAAAACATAGGATTAGTGCTAAAACTGCTTTTTTCTTTGCTTTTCTAGCTTATTTCTTGTTCTTATTTGTTTAAATCCAACTTATTTGTGTCATTTGTGTATGGGTGTTCATCTGTTTTCAGTCATTAGCTTTTCCTTAGTGCTTCTTTGTCCAAATTATTAGCTTAAAAGTTTTGGTGAAAGTCCTTATAAATCCCGTTTAGCTTAAAACCTTAGTTTTCAGTTTTAGCTTATTAGGCTTATTTGCTTTTTATCAGCTTATCCCGTTTAGCTTATTTCTAGTTTTTATTTTTCTTACATTAGAAATAGAATAAAGTATTTTCTGTAATTTTTCTAGATTTTTATAAATTAGTTTAATAATTTTAATGTTTAATTTAGATTAAAAGTGTTTTTAATTCATAATAAATAAAATAAAAATAAAAAAAATAAAATTCTTTTTTCTAAAATTATTTTTAGTCATTTAGGATTTTTAGAAATTAAATTTGACTTTGTAGGGTTAAAATTTGATTTACTTGCTTACTTGTCGCGTTTTTAATTTCTCGTTATCGTTTTCATGCTTAAATCTTAATTGCTTTTGTTTTTAGCTTTCCTTTATTTGTTTTTACATTTTGTTATTAGAAATAGAATCCAAATCAAAATTCGATTATTCAAACACGCGATCACAAACTTAATCGATTCTCAATTCACGCTTCGTCGGGATACGACTCGGGAAGATTTGGTCATCACTTTTCCTAAAGTGATTTTCATTTCTTAACGGAATACTTACTTCTTATATTATTTGATAATTGGTATTTTAGTTATATATATATTATATATTATATATGCTATTAAACCCGTAATCAAAGATAATGAATTAAAACCTAAAACATCAACTAAGGAACTTACAATTCATGAGCTTAATGATTTACGTCTTCTCTTATCCAATTGTGACTCTACTTTTTCTGAGGAATTTTCTGAGATTGATTTTTTAGTCTTATTTCCTTCCAGAAATAAAGATAAAATTTTCGATCCCAGGATATTCATTATCAAATGAGTTTACTCTAAGAGATCTCATATTCTTCCATTGAATGATTTTTCTACTATCTCATTCGTCAATGATTCTCTTCTCCTGACTAATCCTTCTGAGATCTAAACTTTTCTATCATTTCCTTCTGGAAATAAAGACAAAGTTTTCGATCCCAGAATTCTCATTATTGATGAAGTTTTCTCTTTCACGAGAAATTCTCCACATCTACTGACTGATAAAGTCATGATCGATAAATGTCATATCTTAAGTGAAATTTCTTTGATGACCGAATCTTCAGTTAGTTTTCTCCCCATGGACAAAGAAATTCGGGGCGAGTCAAGTTAGTGACTCGTTAATAAACAAGCGCTTCTCGGGAGGCAACCCGTGTTTATCCTATTAGTAGTAGCAATATTAAGTAGTTTAGTAGTATTAATGAATAAGTGTGGGGGAGTGCTTCTCTCCATGTTGTGTTTTATGGATTTTTGTTTCATGGATTTTTGTTTTTGCTTGCAGGATTCTCTATGATCGTGAAGACCTCCGTGCTTATTTTCAATCCTCTAATCACTCGTTCTCCGATCATTTGCTTGATTATATCTTGGGAATCCTCTATCTTGATCATTTATATATACATATATGATATTATTTCCCCTTTCACACTTGGAATCTTTCGTTCCTAAGTATGGGGGTAACACCCGACATTTTTGAACATTGAGGCCAATGTTCAGTTCTAAGTGTGGGGGGATTTCTATCGAAATGATCATACCTGTGCCTGTTTGTGTCCCGCGCAACCCCGTTTTGACCAAAATATTGCTTTATTTTATTTATAAGAAAAAATAAAAAAAAGAAAGAAAAAAAAAGAAAAAAATGGTATAAAAATATTAGTAATAAGTAGGCCCGTAGGCTAGAACTAGTGAGATTTTAACTTGATCGAGTTTTACGCTCTAGCTTTCCCCTTAGCCTTCAATACTAAGCGTTTGCTAAACTTAATTTTTTTGCAAAAAACGAAAAATGATAGAGTTAAATATAAGTTAGATGCTTAGCGTGGAGTAGTTGGATCTCTTTAGAGCTCATAGAGGTTAATTGTGGCTTTTTGCTCCCATCAGCTTAAAAACTATAAAAAATTATAATTTTCAATAAATAAAGTTGATTTGGTTTTTACGATTCTTAGTTTTGATCCCTTCGTTGAGATTCCTTATGATAAAGTAGGGTACACATCAAGGTTTTGTCAGTGTTATGAGGAAATAGGCTACCGATTCCTGACGGCTCGCTCTCGTTGTCTAGGTAGTTAAAAGACCACAGGACTTGAAATTTGGCTATAATAATAATAATGTAATAAACTAAAGCCGAAATAAGACCATTGTTTCTTGTCGGTTCGCTCCTGATGTTGCAGTCATTTAAAGGGTGGAAGTAATAATAATAATAATCTGAGACTAATAAAAGTTTGTTGTTTCTTGTAGGTTCGTTCCCGATGTCTCATCCTTCAAAAAGGTCAAGGAATTTCCCGATGTCGAAATAAGACTATTGTTTCCTTATTTTGACTCCGAGGTTATCTAAATAAAATAGTCTCCCGGTCTCTGACTCGTAGTTAGATGTTTCGGAATGAAATTAAAAAGGGATAAACCCGTAAATCATACAAATTAGAACTAATTGTGGACCTTATTCTCAGCATAACCGTCTCTTTAGAAATCAAATTCAAACTAAATTATGTTTAAAACCGGATGCTCCATTATAAAAATAAGACTATAAAATAAGTGATCTCATTTCACATTATATTTTCCGAATAAAATCCATAGAGGAATTAGGAATAAGAGAGCGAAAAGTAGTTGCGCTTACACAATTAGCATTTATATAGTAGTGTTAGAATCTAATTTTATATTTAGCTGTGATTTCGTTTTAAAAGCTTGTTTAGATTGTGAAAATCTAGGATGACGAACTCCCGTTCTTAAAGCCTTTTATATAAAATTGAAATTTTATAATTAGCATTTTATCTATTATTAAATAAGTGGTTAAAATGGGGCGTTTTCAAAACAAATGAATTTTATAACCTCTTGATTGACCTTTTCTGTTCTTGTTTGATGTGAGGGGTTAGAAAGTTATAGGGGTTAAAACATTTTCTTTCCGGGGCGTGTATTGATAAACATTGCGTGTGGGATCAGCAATGGCTTATTGTGGAGGAATTTGATGTGTGCTAAAACACGCATCATTTTAGCCCCAGAAAACACTAATAAACGAACTAATAACCATGAAATATGCTTAATTATATTGCAAATATGTTTGTATTGTGTGATTATGTCTTGCATGTACATAGGATTGAAAACGAAGCAAAACCGATGTCTTTCGGATCAGATTTGACGACGTGTATGCGTTTTTCAAGATCAAGACGAGGTCAAAAAAATTCCCTGAGCATGCCATTGGAAAGATCATAAAAATTCGAGTCCGACGGTGCTTTCATCTCTTATTGGGCCAACCCTTGTTTGACCAACGCACCAGCGGTTTTCATGGACCTCATGAACCGGGTGTGCAAGCCATACTCGGACAAGTTCGTAATTGTGTTCATGGATGATATATTGATCTACTCGAAAAGAAATCAAGAGCAGAAAGAGCACCTTAAGCTAATTTTAGGATTACTTAAGAAAGAGGAATTGTAAGCAAAATTTTCAAATGTGAATTTTGGATTCCAAAAGTACAGTTTTTCGGTCACGTGATTGATAATGAATACATTCACTTGGACCCAACCAAGATCGAGTCCATTAAGGATTGGGCATCTCCTAAGACTTCAACGGAGATTCGTCAATTCTTAGGGCTTGCTGGTTATTATCGACGATTTATTAAAGGATTTTCAAAAATCACCAAGCTTATGACTAAACTGACTCAGAAGGTTGTGAAGTTTGAATGGGGAGACAAAGAAGAAGAAGATTTCCAATTAATAAAGCAGAAATTATATAGTACGCCAATTCTGGCCCAACCTGAAGGGACTGAGAATTTCATGGTTTATTGCGACGCTTCACATAAAGGTTTGGGTGCCGTGTTGATGCAAAGAGAGAATGTGATAGCTTATGTATCCCTCCAAATCAAGATTCACGAGAAGAATTACATAACTCACAATCTTGAATTAGGAGTTGTAGTATTCGCTCTAAAGATTTAGAGGCACTACTTATATGGAACGAAGTGTACCGTGTTCATCGATCATAAGAGTTTACAACATATCCTTGATCAGAAGGAGTTGAACATGAGGCAACATCGATGGTTAGAGTTTCTTAGTGATTACGACTTCGAGATTCGTTATCACCTAAGAAAAGCGAACGTGGTGGCTGATGCTTTAAGCCATAAAGGACGGATTAAGCCACTACGAGTTCGAGCCTTTAGTATGGACTATTGGTCTAAAAACCTCCAGTACATCTTGAACGCTCAAAGCAGAGGCAATGAATTGAAGAAAAATGTCAAGAATAGAATCTACAAATGGCATAGAACAAGGATTTCGAAAGCGCGTCTTGATTGGAACAACTGTATGTGAGCAGCGAATTGGTTACACCTACGTCATGGAAGGATTAAGGATCTGATTATCATGAGTCGCATAAGTCTAGTAATTCTATCAACCCTGGATCGTACAAAGTATCAGAATTGAAGAAGTTGTATACGGTGTCCCTAACATGAAAGTAAAGATTGCTACCTATGTTAGCAAGTGTCTAACGTGCTCAAAGATAAAAGCTGAATACCAGAAACCGTCTGGTTTATTGGTACAACCAGAGATACCCCAATGGAAATGGGAGGAGATCACTTTGGATTTTATCATAAAGCTGCCTAAGACATCAAGTGGATACGATAACAACTTAGGTAATTATTTATCCTCTTAATGAATTTGCACACTTCTGCCATATGAAAGAAACTGATTCAATGAGAGATTACGACACTTTACTTGAAATGAAGTATCTCATGCGGCTGGAGTGCCGGTCCTTTATTCATTTTTGATCATGATACAGATTTACCTCACTACCTAGGCAAATCAATCCCCAGACTGATGGTCAAAGCGAGAGGATGATTTAGACTCTTGAAGACATGTTACGCGCTTGCGTAATAGATTTCGAAAATGGCCGGGATAAGCATTTATCACAAGCAGAGTTCTCCTACAATAATAGTTATCATACCAGCATCAAGGCTGCTCCATTTGAGGCACTCTATGGTCGTAAATATTGATCCCCTGTTTGCTAGGCCGAGGTTGGAGATAGTCAGCTTACTGGCCCAGAGATCGTCCACGAGACCACTGAGAAGATCATTCAGATCAAAAGTAGAATCCAAGCCGCGCGTGATCATCAGAAGAGTTACGCTGACGTGAGATGCAAACCTCTAGAATTTTAAGTAGGTGACAAGGTTATGTTGAAAGTTTCGCCGTGGAAAGGGGTTATCCATTTTGGAAAACGGGGAAAATTGAACCCGAGGTATATTGGACCTTTCAAGATTTTAGACAAAGTTGGAACCGTTTCTTATAGAATCGAACTTCCTCAAAAATTAAGCAAGGTTCATAGCATGTTTCACGTGTCCAACCTAAAGAAGTGTTTGTCTGATGAATCGTTAGTTATACCTTTGGATGAGATTCAAGTTGATGATAAGCTTCACTTTGTTAAAGAACCCATGGAGATTATGGACCGAGAGGTCAAACGACTGAAGCAAAGCCGTATTCCCATTGTCAAAGTTTGATGGACCTCTAGGAGAGGTCCGGAGTTTACATGGGAGCGTGAAGATCAATTCAGGAGTAAATATCCACACCTCTTCGTCAACGCCTCTTTCGATGTCGACTCAAACTGAATTTCAGGACAAAATTTTTTAACATGGGGAGACTGTGATAACTCATAATTTTCAGGTCATTTTTACGTCAATAAACCAAAAACTATTTACTTTGAACCCTTACGTGTAACCGTTAAGTTCACTCGTGTAAACTAAAAAACAACTATAAACGTCAACCGACATGAAATAAATATAAGTTTACGTCAAATATATGTTGTATGACTTTTATAAATATAATTTTATAAGTTCTAAGTAATTTTATTTGTGAAAGTTTTATGTAAATGGTCAAGTTTACCGGAATAGTAGTGCATGCATGCATGCATTATACATTACACTTTAGTAAATAAATAATTGTATATTAAAATACAAGATATCAAAAATTAAATAGGGTCTCCCCTCTTTTTGTCCAAACCATGCCCCCTATTAATAGGGTAAGTGAACATTCTTGAACCTTGGTTGCTTACCATTTCTATGTTAAACCTTGGCTTATGCAAACATGTGAACCTAGGCACATCTCAAGACCCAACCTACCCTCTTTTACCAACCTTGTGACCGGCCAAAGGGTTAAGACATACACAACTATGGGAGATTCTCTTAACCAGGCACTAAAGATACTTTAAGCCTTACCTTGATTAGTCTTATAAGTGCAAGTAACTAGAGATAATTTTCACACACTTCTCATAAGCAAAAACTCAAACTCTCTCTTCTCTTTCTCTCTTGAAATCGGACGACACACCCACAAGAAAGAACAAGAAAAGAAGTTTAGTAATATTTTGGCCAAAAACTGTTTTTACATAAGTCTGACCATTTTCTAAAATGGTGTTTTTGACCCATTTCGGGTCTGAGTTGGGTTAAATCCTCGCTTTTTGGTTAGATCGTGATTTTTGACACGTTTAGATCGTGATTTTTCGTTAAATTCTCGCTTTTGAACGACCCGTGAATCATTATAACGAAGGAGCTACGTCCTTTTAAAGTCGGACTATTTTATGAAAATATAATAAAGTTTCTGCAAGTTTTTTTATATAAAAAGGGTGCTGTTAGAATAATAAAATGGAGTTTTTGGACGTTTTCGGGTTAGTTTGAGCTATAAAAACCTTAAGAAATATAATAGTATGGCTTATATATTATTTATATGCGTCATAAACTTTTAAAAATATTATTTTGTAAGTAAGATAAGATTTATTATAATGGTTAATTAAAAATAATAGTAAGGCATATAACGACGAATAAAAATGGCGAATTAGACGAAAACATTATTTTGACTTATAAAACAAAAACACAGACTATTAGGTGGTGATATAATGTTCTAAAAATATATTGCATCATTTCATTTCATGTGCATAATTCTAAGTCGACCCACATTTAATTAGGTTGCATTTGGAACTATTTGTGACATTATCTTGTGATCAATTATCTCAAAACCGATACTTTCATTTAAGGTGAGTTTATAGTCCCGCTTTAACTATTTTATAATGTTTTATAAATCTCGGGGTGAGATACATTGCTTTGTTTTAAACTCTTGAACACAAGTACTTTACTTTTAAATGATTACGATTAAACCTAAGTTACTATAATCCTTGTGCCCGAAATCTCATGAACCGTTAATTACTTTGTGTAAGTGCGAGTGTTATAAATAGATCTATTGGGAGTCACATCCCCATTCGGGTAAGTTAAGCGCTTACTAGCCTCAGAGGACCGAGCTAACGGATGTATACCATGTCGGAATTTGGGTGTTGTGGATTGAACACCTACTTGGGCTTTATTATACGTG
>BQNB010034614.1:0-17500 GCA_026074375.1 Tanacetum coccineum
GAATCATGAATAGAAGGAATGTCCTTACTGAAAGGACGGAATATCCGTACCTGGACAATGAAGTAGTGAAAGGAAGAAAACAGGAAGATATTACTCCGTCTTCACGCGTGCTACATGACAAAGAGCTTGTATAAGTTACTTGTGCATGATTTAAGTTTCTTTCTATTTTTTTAGTAACTTCCATTTTTGGCAGCTTTCTATTTTTGGTAACTTTCTATTTTTGGTAACTTTCCTTGATTAGTATACTTGTATGTTTTCTTGGATTGTTGGATACCATGATTTGCATCTTATTATACTTGATATTCTAAAAGTAGTAACTTTCCTTATTTAGTAAGTTTCCAAAAATAGCAGGTTTCTATAAATAGTAACTTTCTAAAAATAGCAGGTTTCTATAAATAGTAACTTTCTAAAAAATAGCAGGTTTCCAATAATAGCATGTTTCTATAATTAGCAGGTTTTCATTTCTGTGTCTTGGATTAATAAATAATCTATTTATAAAGTTAGATAAATCATGTTATTTAATATACTTTTGTTATAATTGTGGGTGGTTAATTATTATAATTAATGATTACAATGTCATTTTCATGATTTCAAGGGTAAACTGTCTAATCAATTAAAGTTTAAGGGTCCAAAATGTCATTTCCATAAATTAGGGGTCAATATTGTCATTACTTGAAAGTTTAAGGTTTAAAATGAAGTTTATTAAAGTTAGGGTTTTAAAAGCACTTAGGATAATTATATGTTGCCGACGGTTGTAGTTATCATAAATTACCCAGGTCACGATCATAAACATTTGTTCCGAGCCCATTGGGCCCTCACGCTCTGTACTTGGGCCTAACGCCAACATCATACCACAAGCATGGGTGTTGATACGAGCCCCATTGAGGGCTCGGTTGGACTCTTTGGGCACGCCGAGCCCATATAACACTAATAAAGCTAACGAATAGCTTAGATCATATGCCCATTTACAGTTAACACGCAAAGTCATCTAGCGGGGGGCGCGGGGGGGTGCTTGTCAATATAAGGCCCAATCATGTTATAACCGAAATGTTCTTAACTCAATAGCCCATAAATAAGCCGAAATAATCATAAGCACATTAATCATTATATGAACACGTATATCGTTTAAGTCTTATTGTCCCATTTTTTTCTTTCAGAATTATTAACCATAAGCCCATTCTTATAAGCCAAATAAGTACCCAAATTTTATTGGTGCATTGCCGTGCTTCTAGTGCTATCTCGGCTTGGTTTTCTCGGCCTCAAAAACACACGAATCACGGCCCACAAGTAAAGAAAGTATGATTTGCCGTCGTAACCTAGGGGTCTCGGCTTGCCTCTTGCCTCGAACGCCACGAACCACACGACATCAATTAAAGCCAACACTCATGTGCCGAGTCCCTTAGGGGAACTCGGCTTGGTCTCGGGTCGAACATACCCATGAGAACAACAATTACATCATTCTCAAAACACGTAGCCGAGCCACATTGGGGTCTCGGATTGGTTCTTATGGTCTATCGAAACTCGCACGCGACTCTTGATCAAATGAAACATGGTATGTCGACGAGTACTCTAGAGGGTTACTGGCTGATGGTCTTGCGTTCGGTTATTGCCCAACGAAAGTAACCTATGCCAACATGTATTTATTGCGGAAGCCCACATAGGGGTATCGGATTGTTTGTCATTTCGGAATCGCGAAACACACAACACGAACACGAAATCAGATTTAAATTTATTTTTATAATCATAGTTTACTTCTTATTTAATTCCTTGAGAATTTATTTTGCATGCTTGCATAATTATTTATAAAATGAAAAAATGAAAGGCGTTTTCATGGTTTATTTACCTATTACAGGAATAGATCGAGGATGGAATAGAGATAGAAAACACGATGATTCCACGAACAGAGATCGAAAATTTCTTCCTTCTTGCCTTGAGGTGCCGCCGGCTTGTAGAATAGAATAGGGTTTCTTATTTTTTTTTTGTAACAAATTAAATGAGATGAGAATCTAGTTCCCTGGAGTTATACTTAGGACCTTGGGCTTGGGCTTTAAAAATTGAACATGGGCCTTTTCTTTTTCTTGTGATTAGCCGAAATTTCATAAGCCCATAAGTAGCTATTAAGTAGTTTTTATTTTATGTCATATTTTGCGTGTTCGTGTATTCATGATTCGTAAATTTTATTTTCGTGCGTTAACTGGTCATGATAATATATTCATAGGTTTACTTGTCGATTTTCATTGCTTATCAAAAAAATTTAAATTTCATGGTATTTTCATGTGGGTTTTACAACTCTTCCCCTCATTTATTAAAAGTTTATTCCGTCCTCGAATTAGAATCTTGATACGAATGAAAAAGAACCATACCAGATAATGGGAAGAAAATTGAGGATTGGAAGTCCGTTTTTAGACTCCTCGGTTTCCCAAGTGGCTTCCCGCTCAGGATGATTCCTCCAAAAGGTTTTTAACGAAAGAATAGTCTTTTTCCTCATGACTATGAATTGCCCGGTCCTAGAATAGACTAGGAATCTTCCGTGTAGATAAATCTTCACGGATCTGACCAAGTGGATAGAGACTACGTGGAGTTGATGATATTGTTACCTCTGAGTAAAGATACATGAAATTCGTTGTGTAACATGAGAGAGTTGTGGGTGGTAACGCCAAAACGATAAGAAACCACCCACGCGATCAAGAATTTCTAATGGTACTATAAAACGAGATTGGACCAGCTTGCCTTTAATACCAACAAACGCCTGACTCCACGTGTAGGTGATACTTTCTTCAAAAATACATTTGTTTCACCCGGCTGAAATTCTAAACGATATGCGTATGCTTTTAGGCATATACTCTTCATGACGTTGTCGGGGCTTCTTTAAGCTTTTCATGGCCATCTGGCGCGACCTTCTCATTGGTCACCATAATCATCTCTGGGCCCTCTAGATACCGTCTCACCAATTTGATCCCAACAGTTAGGAGCACGGCATTTCATACCGTATAAACATCTCTCAAGTGTGTGGCGCACTTGATTTCTTGAATTGCCAAACTGTTATTTTACGCGAACTCAAATAATCAGATGTAGTCGTCCAATTTCCTGTCACATTCTAATGCTCATGAACGTAGCATTGTCCTCCCAGTGTATGAATCGTACGTTTCCTGAATTGCCCGTCTGTCTCTGGATGGAAGCCGACTGAACTTGAGCTGGTTCCCCAGCGTTCTGTAATCCTTTCAAGAAACGAGACATGAACTGTGGTATCTCTATCGGTTAGGTTTGCTGATGGAGTGCGTGTTGTCGAACGATTTCTTGCTGGCACTTCTATCCAATCTACGGATGGAAAAATCCTTACGAATAGGATGAAAATGCGCTGTCTTGTTCAATAGATCCACGACAACCCTGATAGCGTCGTTTGCTTCCTCTGAGTAGTGGTAAACCTGTAACGAAATACATAGATATTTTGTCCCATTTCAAACAAGGATTCTCTAACTGGTTGTAGTAACCCATTCGCACGCTGATGTTCTATCTTACATCTTGCTGACAGATATAACTCTTTGATACGAATGTTTGCTACATCTCGTTTCATTCCAACTCCACCAGAAGTGTTGCTTAAGATCATGATACATCTTCGTTCGAACCCGGTCATGAATGAAAAAGGAGAACTATGAGCTTCGGTCATCAAAACCTCTCGAAGTGCTGGATTTTTTCTGGTTACACATACTTAGTGCCCTGCCATAGAATGCAATCAACTTTCAAACTTCGAAACTCGGTCTGCTTGTCTAAATTTCTGTAATGATTGCCAGATTTCCCAATCAGTCCTTTTGAGCTCGCCTTAATCTGAGAAATTAAGTTAGGCTCAACCCCTCAGACTGATCAGGGAAGAAACCATTTGTCCACTGATACACATAAAAACTCTATTGTCCAAACGTTTCCAGATCACGCTATAATCTCATTCTTTTCTTTGATGCCAGAGCTTTAATTCTGATTTCCTACTTAACGCGTCAGCCAAAAATTTGCTTTCCCCGTGATGTTACTGAATGTTGGTGTCATAATCCTTTAGTAATCTAACAAACGTTCTATGTATCATTTTTAATTTCTCGCGCTGAGTGGAAAATATACTTAAGATTGTATGATCGGGGTGAAAATGTCACTTGATTCGCCATAAAGGTAGTGTCTCAAGTTTTAAGATGCGAGTCAAACAGTGCTAATTCTAGGTCTATGGGTTGGTTAGCTTCTACCTCATATGGTTTTAGCTGTTACGCAGATGCATAGGCAATCTCTTTCCCATGCTGCATGAGTACACATAACTCCAGACCTTTCTTTGAAGCTTCACTATAAATTTGAAATCCACCTGACCGGATGGGAGAGTTAAGGAATAGGTGCGGAGACTAAAACGCTGCTTAAGCTCTTCATAGCCTTTTCTTCTCGCCGTCGTTTCCACACAAACATTCTCTCCTTTCGGCATGAGCATAGAAAGGTAGGCCATCGTGAAAATCCCATTTACAAATCATGCGATAATAGCTGCTAATCGAGAAAGGCTCCTTATTCAGTCCTGAAGTCGGTCTTGGCTCACTTAGGGATAGACTCAACCTTCGCCGGGATCATGGTTATCTTTTTTTGATGAACTATGTGACCCCAGAAAAGCACTATACTCAAACCAAAATTTCGCACTTGGAATAACTTGGACACTATACGTTTTATCAGTGCGTAAGATCTGTAAAACACGGGCGTAGAAAGATGGTCCGACATGTTAAGCTTTAGATTTAGAAAAACCAAAGATTCTGTCATGAATCGACATCTTGATTTTCACACCACCAGTGGTATTTAGTGGCAGTTGTAGGCTGGTTGTGTCGGTTATTCTAGTCACATATTAATGATGGTGCTGGGCGTGTCGTCATTTTGGATAGTTCATGTTTCTGGTGTGGGGGCTCTGTTAAAGGGGTAGTTTTTGACTTGGCGCGGGTTTGTTGTGCGCGGTAGAGGGTGATTGGAGTAGGGTTACGAAAGTTGCGGTTTAAACAGGCTGGGAGCAAGATTTGACGTGCGGGACGAAGTCTTATTGCGAGGTGCTCAAGGTTGAGAAAAGTGCGATTTGTTTGAGGACTATTGCGGGGGACGGGGCTGGATATCGGTTGTAAGGACTTGTGGTTAGTGTTAGTTGTCTAGGTATGGAGTTTCTACCTTGCTCTGGCTTACGGCCGGGGGACATTGACGCACAGCACATAACTGCCAGCTCGTGCCACCCCTGGGCGTATTACACTTGGGGGCGGATTATTTTTCACCTTCGCTCATACTTCTCCTGGATAATGTTACCTGTATTGTGATACTTCTCTTCTAACTCTTTAGCACTGTTGTGATAATTGCGTGTTAAGTGTAATGTCGACTTCTTGGGTGATGTGGCGACGGCAGAAGGGTTCGTTGTGAATTGGGACGGTTGGCTACTTAGACGTATGGGGGGGGTTTGGAAGGTGGGCGGCGGGCGGTTAATTGTCGGGAGGGTTTTCGGGATTTTATTGGGCAGGCTGTGCATGGTTTAGTTGTTTATGCTGTTGGGGGCCAACCCCAGGGAGGTTGTTGGTGGGCTGGTTATCAACGGATCTACTGACTGGTGTGATAGATGTGTGAGTAAGGTGGAGCGAATTACTGACTGTGTTTGGTGGGGCTGTGTGGGGAAATAGGGCTCGGGTTATGGTTTTTGTTTGACATGTCTAGTGTGGTATGGTTGTCGGGATCCAAAGTTAAGTGTTATAGTACGGCGTTGCGTATGGATCTGCAGGTGCTGAAGGGGCCAGAGGAAGAGATGTTAAAGATGGCGGGAATTTGATAAAAACTGTGGGATTGGTGTGATTTAGAGATTTGTTTGGATTTTGATTGGAGGTGCGTTCTGGAGACTGTTAGGTGAGCAAAGGAGGAGTCGGATTAGGTTGTATGGTTATGGTAGATGTTAAGACCTATTCGTAGGGCGGTCTATTATTGCTGCATGGGTCATGGTGTAGTTATAATTCTACTTTTTTCATCCTGAGAGGTGCTAGAGCTTTTCACATTGGGATGGGATGAGGGCGCTATGCAAGGTCGTGTCTGTTATAAGCTGGAAGGCTCTGGGGGTATAAGGGGGATGTGGTTGTCTGGTCTGATTTAGGGGGTGTGTGCTATGTTGGGGGGGATAAATGGATGATTTGTTGTATTTGTAGGAATACGGAAACTGTTTTTGTTTGTTGGGTAATGGGATGACCTGGGGTAAGGGGGTGAGCTGGGTGATAGAAGCGGGGAAGGTGGATGAGATTATTGAAGGAGGAACGGTGGATCGGAGGGAGGCAGGCGGATGACATGTTGCTGAATGATAGTTCAGTGAAATTACAAACAGGGGCGGGTAGGGGAGCGGTGGGCATTGAGTCATAATCGGTTGGATAGAAGGATTGATAATGTGCGGGGAGCGCGGATTAGGAAGTGTTTTTTTTTCATTGTTCAGGATGGCATAAGTAGTATATGGACTGGGGAGGGATGTCGGGGAATAGTCAGTGGGGTGGTGCAGACTTGTTTTATTGTGTTAGTTTATTTACATTAGGTGATTAGCGGGGACACGGGGGGGGGAGGGGTTAATGTTTAATTTTGGGTGCGTATGGCTGTCAGGCATTTTTGTTTAGTTCGTTGATGTAGGTGTTAGTGGGTGTGGTGGTAATTAGGGGCGCAAAGTATGCTTGGGTATATTGTACATGTTGGGGCGTGCGCACGGGGGAGGGGTCGGAGTGTGCCAAAACATTTGGTACGTTTGTGTTAACCCGTGGGGGCGAACCTGGCACTGATATATCATGGATAGTGTGTGGCCAAAATGGATCCGTGGGTTCGTTGTGAGGGTTGAAGGTGATTGTGTATTCCTTTGAGCAGTTGGTGGCGACGAGAGAGGTGGGATGGATGTTTGATCGGGATTGTAACGGGGTACGATGTGGAGGGGGATCGGATGTTTTCTGACGATTTACGTTGCGGGTGGGGCGGAGGGGGGGTGGGACCAAGTAACAGGAGGGTGGTAGTAGTGCAAGACAAGGAAGAGGAGAGTAACTATGGCTAGGGCATGGAAGAAGTGGCGCCTGGGTAAATCGGGGGGCGGTATAGCGGCGCGGTGGAGCTTTCGTTCGGTATGGGTCTATTTGACCTAGTTTTTGTGAACGGTAGGTTTGCTCCTAATCTTGCGTATAATGAGGTGTATGTTGTCGGAGTGGTGCGGGGTGGGGGCACCGGGTTGGGGTGTTTGTGTTGTTGGGTGTTTTCGGGGTTAGTGCGGAGATGTTGGGATGGTAGGTTGGGGGGTCAAGCGTGGAGGTGAGGGATGAGACGGGATGTTTGAATGAAGGGAGCGGTGAGTAGGAGATTTGGGGAGGAGGTGCGACCTTGTTGTACTCTGCTTAGCTTATGCTAACTTTGTGATTGCATCAAGATAGTGTACTTAACTCCATGTTAGCGTATCACGGTTCTAGTTGTTTTTCGCACTGGTCGGTGGGTTTTGTCACCAATACGTTCTGTCATGGGAGCAGGGACTGCGCCCAAGAGGAATCGGAAGTGGGGCAGACATGGAGTGAAGCGTGGAAGTTTTGTGTATTTGACCTGATGTGTAAGGTTTATAGTTTTTTATGAGGCGGATGTGGTTTTGGCAGGTTGTTTTAGATCGGTAGGCGTAGGCAGAGACGAAAGGGCGGAACAGGGGTGAGGGTGAAGGGTGTGCTTGGCTGCGAGG
The DNA here is from genome assembly GCA_026074375.1 of Tanacetum coccineum. Lineage (NCBI taxonomy): Eukaryota > Viridiplantae > Streptophyta > Magnoliopsida > Asterales > Asteraceae > Tanacetum > Tanacetum coccineum. Next base: position 7,718 of record BQNB010034614.1, read on the forward strand.
TTTGATTCGCTTCGAGTTTGCGACGCTTCTGTGCTAGCGAGTTTTTCGTATCATCTTTGTCTGCTGGGGTGTAGTTAAATGGGTTGGTTGTAGTATGATCATACTGGTGATATTTGCTAGTTGACCCCTGGCACACTTATGTTTGCTTCGAGTATCCAGGCTGCTAGCCTTGGGCATGCATGGGTGGAAGGATACCTGGGACGTGAGTGAATGGAACTAAAGATTTAGGTTCGTCTCGGAGTTACGAGACGCACTGGGGATTTTTTTATATAGCCTGATATTAATATGGCTATGGATTCTGTGCGGCGAATGCGGCCGTGTGTTACATGGGTCAATGATTCTTCATGGTTGTAACAGAACACTGCGCGATCGGATACTACGTCGGAGGGGGAAGGGGGATTTGAGGGCACCTGAAACTGACGGCATTCGGTTGTGGGTCAAGGCGTGGTGGTAGGGACATAAGGTCGCAATAGTGACTAATGGAGCCGGGGTCAGAGGATCAGTTAGGCGGGGATACGGGCCGTGTAAGGGGGGTTGATGTGGTCGAATAGGGCGTGCTCAGGAGGGAGAGAAGAGAGGACTCGGTTAGGGAGATGGCTATGAAGGATGACCGGGAGTGAGCTTAGGGGGGGGGATGGGAACTTGATGGAGAGGGCGTGGCGGACATAGTGGATTGGATACGAAGGCAGGCTGAGAGGTCTGGTAAAGGGAAATTTTTTTGCATATGGGGTTGGTGGGCTTTGAGCGATAGGGTCTTCAGCTGGTTGGAGGGAAGGGGGAAGCAGAGCACCAGAGACTGAGGTGTGCCGTTTGTTGTTGTTTGTTGTTTTGATGTTCATTGTTTCCGTTTATTCATTAATAATTTTTTCGGCATAATTCGTCATGATGTGGTGTACATTAGCTTACGTTCCGTATGCTGAACTACGGATTAGGACTGTTTTGTGAGGCTCTAGACTCTCGGGGTCGGATTGACGAGATCCTCTGTTGAGTTCTTGTTTTGGTGTATCAAGCTTTTCTAGTGTTGTAAGGGAGGGTTGTGGGTACAGGTTTGGGGGAGTGGGGTAGGTGGGTTGCGGGGTTTGGGCACGCACTGAGTTCGGAATAGTTTTTATACCTGGTATGGAACCGCTTGTAACTAAGCCAATGTAAAGCATAGTTCCGTTCGAAGAATGGCCGGTAAACTCCTGCTTGAATGCTGAGAACTGGATCTCTCACATGGAGAAGATCTTTGATGTGATGGGTTGTGATGATTGTGTTTAATGGCAGAGGTTAGAGTTTATATGTTTGAGGGTGACGCAGTATTGCTGTAGCATGGAGGCTAGGCCTACGAAGTAAAGGCAAAGGTGTGGAAGATGAATGTGATTCTCACTTTGTCTATGAGGCAAATTTCAAGGAGATATCTCTTTTCAATTTTTCCCTCGAGCTTGAGCTAATATAAAAGAGCCGCTATACGCTATCCCCCCCCCCCCCCCCCCCCCCCCCCCCCCCCCCCCCCCCCCTCCCCCCCCCCAACCCCATCACACCTCAGTATCATTCTCTTCGCCAAAGGGCAGGCGAGAGCAGTAATGAGTTTATGCAGCGTTTTATCCGTATAGCTGGATTTCTTGGACAGGCTGCTGGCACTGCAGAGGAGCAGGCCAAGAACTTTCGTTGGGGTCTTCACAAGTCGATCCTAGACCGTATCCTATGCATGGAGTTTACTGATGTTGCTCAAGTTGCAGATGCTGCTCGCAACTTTGAGATCCTCCGAGACAGGGATGATTAGACAGGGCCTGAGAACGATCAGTCAAGAGGTTAAACCTTCAGTAAGTAACATTCTGCGACCTATTCTCGTTTTAACCTTCTTATCTTTATAGAAAGGTGACCACCCTATCCTTCTTCAGACACAGAGTGGTGACCAGCATGGTCGTCTAATCAGTTTCTTGTCTTGCTCTTTTGAAGTTTTCTTTGCATACCCCCCCAGAATAGTCATCCGGGGTCATTGACCTGAGGGATGACCGTCATGGGGTCAGACAGGCAGGCGATTAAGTAGAGTAACTACCGTAACAACAATAGCAACAATCACTCCCGTGACAACAACAGGTCCAAATCTTTAATCTTTATTCATCCGCATCTGCTCTATGATATCAATCTATACATCAATTAAAATGACAGGATAACTCTAGTGTGGACGCGACCATCGGAACAGGGTCTGCAGTCCCACCGAGCTAACAATTCTGGTAATTCATTGATGTAACAATGTTTATCACTATATGTCTCAAAATTCATGTCTCACGATCCATTGATTGAATCAGGTTCCCAGCAAAACAAGGCACCGTCCGAGGGTTATACTTACCCTGTCTGCACCACATGTGGACGTAGACACCCAGGAGAGTGTCGTCGTGCTGCAGGTACTTGTTTTAAGTGCGGTCAAGCTGGTCATCTTCAGAGAGATTGCAAGAAGAACACGGGGGCTAGTTCGTCTGGTCATGCTGACAAGAAGCCAGACGCATCAGGCCGCGTCTTTGCGCTGACTCAGGACCAGGCTGCTAATGCTACAGGTACCATCACTGGTACATTATTTATTTTCGGACGTGCAGTATTTTGTTTTATTTGATACGGGTTCCACAACATTATGTGATATCTACCCAAGTTTGCTTATGTCTTACTATGACTACCTGTACCACTTGACCACTGTGTTATGTATATTCCACGCCATGAAAGACTCCGCACGTATTACCCATGTGTATAGAGACCTTCCTCTACAGTTTAATGACAAGATCCGTTCAGTTAATGCGCTTCTTTTAGACATGTGTGAGTTTGATATAATTCTGGGTATGGACTGGTTATCAGCGCACCATGCTACGATTGACTGTCATTCCCGTCGTGTTATATTCGGCAATATTCATACTCCTGAATTTATTTATCATGGTTCCCTACCGGGAAAATCTATGAAAATCATTTCTGCTTTGAGCAGTACTCTATTATCTCAATGGTGTGAAGGTTTCTAGCGCAAAATATTCATGACACGAGACTTCAGATTGTTTCTTATATTCATTGATCAGCAATTGTTACGAATTTCAAAGGTACGTATTTCCAGAAGAACTTCCGGAATTCCACCCACGCGCGCGATGTTGAATTCTGACATTGAACTATTCCAGGAGCAGTGCCAATCTCCAAGGCTCTCCTTATCGCATGGGCTCCTGATGTGAGTTGAAAGGAGTTGACAGGATCAGTTGCAAGATTTGTTGGAGCGAGGTTTTATCCGCCCAAGGTATCGCAATGGGGTGCACAGTTTTGTCGTCAAGAAAAAGGGACGGTAGCATGAGATAGTGTATCGATACTTGAATTAAAAAAAAGATCACTCTATCCGTAATGTTATTCCCCTCCCAAGTATTGGTGACGCATTTATCGATCAGCTTCAGGGTGCTAAGCATTTCTCCAAGATAGATTTAAGATCCGGTTACCATCAGTTACGAGTGAAAGAGCAGGATATTTCCAAGACTGCTTTTCGTACACGTTATGGCCACTATGAATTTCTGGTTATGCCTTTTGGTCTCACGAAAGCTCCGCCTAGGTGTTTTATGGACTTCGTTGAATACCGAATCTTTCATGAATTCTTAGACAAGTTCGTCATCGTATTCATCGATGATATTCTGGTTTTTTCTAAATCTAAAGAGGAACATGAGGACCATCTTCGCACTGTTTTACAGATCTTACGACAAGAGAAACTATATGCCAAGTTTTCCAAGTGCGAATTTTGGTTGAGTAGAGTGGCTTTTGGGTTAATTGTTTCATCAGAAGGGGTTACCATGATCCGGCGAAGGTTGAGGCTATCCACTAAGTGGCCAAGACACGACGTAAGTGATGAGTAAAGGAGTTTTCTCGGAGTAGCAGGCTTTTATCGCAGATTTGTAGATGGGTTTTCACGACTGGCCTTACCTTGACTAAGTCAATGCGAATGGGTGAGAATAAAGTTTGTGTGGAAGACGAGCGGAGAGAAAATGCTTTGAAGGCTTACTGCAGCGTTTAGTCTCGCACCCTATTGTGTACTCTCCCATCCGGTTCAGGTGGATTTCAAAAATTTATTAGTGATTGCTTCAAAGAAAGTGTCTGGGTTGGTAATCAGCTGAGCTGTGGCGAAGTGATCTGCCTATGCATCGCGACAGCTAAAACCCTTATGAGGCTGAACTATCCTACCCATGACTGATTTAGCTGCTGTTGTCTTAGCTCTTAAATCGTGGAGACATACCTTTATGGCGAATTCATGTGACATTTTCACGATAATAAAAGTCTTTAAGTAGAATTTTCACTCAGCGAGAATTAAATATGAGACAGGATAGACGTTGGTAGAGTTACTAAAGGATTATCGGCACAACATTTCAGTATACATCCGGGGGAAAGCAATAGATGTTGTGGCTGGACGCGTTAAGTAGAGAAATCAGGTAATGATAGCTGGCATCAAAGTAGAAGAAGAGATTATACGTGATCTGGAACGTTTGGATATAGAGTTTTTGTGTTCGTGGACAGAATGGTTTCTGGCTTGTCTGAGGGTTGAGCCTATAACGTAATTGTCTCAGGATTAAGGTCAGCTCAAAGTGTCGATGGTGAAATCTGGGCAATCATTCAGAATTTAGACAAGCAGAAAGAGTTTCATGTTGATAGCGTGATGCATCTATGCGCGAGGGCACTAGTTATGTGTACCAGAAGATCCTGCACTTCGAGAGGTTTTGATGACACGACAGCTGCATTGTTACGCCTTTTTCTATTCATCGGGTTCGAGGAGTAATATAGGGGGGATTTTTTTTTGGTATCATGGATCTTTAAGCAACACTTCTGGTGGAGTGGTATGAAACGAGATGTAGCAACATTCGTATCAAAGTGTTTAGTCTGTCAGCAAGTTAAGATAGAACATCAGCGTGCAAGTGGGTTACTACAACCATTAGAGATTCCTGTTTGGAAATGGGATCAAAAATTATGGATTTCGTTACAGGGTTTGACACGGACTCAGAGGAAGCACGACGCTATCTGGGTTGTCGTGGATCGTTTGACCAAGACAGCGCATTTCCTTCCTATTCGTAAGGATTTTTCCATCAGTAGATTGGCAGAGATGTTCCAGCAAGAAATCGTTCGACTACACGGTACTCCATCAGCAAATCGTATGATAGAGATCCACGTTTTCATGTCTCGTTTTGGAAAGGTTTACTGAACGCTTGGGGAACCAGGCTCAAGTCAGTACGGCTTTCCATCCAGAAGGGACAGACGGGCAGTAGGAACGTACGATTCAGAACACTTGAGGACATGCTACGTTATTGCGCATTATAGAATGGACAGGAAATTGGGACGACACTTCTGTTTAGTTGGTTGCGTATAATAACAGTTGGCATGCAAGCATCAAATGCGTCCCTTTGAGATGTTATACGGTAGGATTGACCGTGCTCCTATCTGTTGAGGATCAAATTGGTGAGGTGTTCTTGAGGCCCAGAGTTGAATGAGGTGGACCAATGAGTTGGTCGCCTGTCGCCAGGGAAAAGCTTAAAGAAGCCCAGACAGTCAGAAGAGTTTATGCCGATAAGCATTCGCAGATCGTTAGAATTCAGCCGGGTTTGAACATGTATTCTTTGAACAGTTATGCACCTACACGTGGAGGGTTTCAGGGGTGGCGTTTTGGTATTAAACGGCAAGCTTAGTCCTCGTTTTATGGACCATTTGAAATTCTTGAACGCAGTGGGTGAGTTTCTTTATCGTTTGGGCGTTACCCCCACAACTCTTCCATGTTCACACGTATTTCAATTGTATCTTACTCAGAGGTTCAAGTATCATCATCTTCCACGTGGTCTCTTATCCATTTGGTCAGATCCGTGAAGATTTATCTTACACGAAGAGCATGAGTTATATTTCTGTAGGACCGGCAAGTTCAGAGTCATGAGGGAAAAGAACTATTCCTTTCGTTAAAATCCGTGTGGAGGATCATCTGAGGGGAAGCACTTGGGAAACGAGGAGTCTATTCGGATTCCTATGCCTCATTTCTTCCATGTCTGGTATGTTTCTTTTCAGTCGTATTATGTTTCTTTAATTCGAGACGATTTATTCTTTTAAGGGGAGAGTTGTAATAACCCAACGTGAAATACCATGAAATTTAAATTTTTTTGATAAGCAATGAAAATCGACAAGTAAACCTATGAATATATTATCATGACAAGTTAACGCACGAAAATAATATTTACGAATAATGATACACGAAGTACGCAAAATATGAAATAAAATAAAAAATACTTATAGCCTACTTATGGGCTTATGAAATTTCGGCTAATCACAAGAAAAAGAAAAGGCCCATGTTCAATTTTTAAAGCCCAAGCCCAAGGTCCTAAGTATAACTCCAGGGAACTAGATTCTCATCTCATTTAATTTGTTACAAAAAAAAAAAATAAGAAACCCTATTCTATTCTACAAGCCGGCGGCACCTCAAGGCAAGAAGGAAGAAATTTTCGATCTCTGTTCGTGGAATCATCGTGTTTTCTATCTCTATTCCATCCTCGATCTATTCCTGTAATTGGTAAACCATGAAAACCCTTTCATTTTTTTTTATAAATTGTTATGCATGCATGAAAATAAATCTCAAGAATTAATAAGAAGTAAACTATGATATGAAAAATAATTTAAATCGATTCGTGTGTCGGTGTTGTGTGGTTCGCGAGTCGAAAGAAAACAAGCCGAGACCCCTATGGGGCTCGGCATATATATACATGTTGGCATAGGTTACTTTTCGTTGGGCTATAACCGAACCAAGACCAAGCCGAGTACCTCTAGAGTACTCGGCACATACCATGTTTATTTTGGATCATGTCGCGTGCGTTGTTCGACCATAGAACCAAGCCGAGACCCCTATGGGCTCGGCGTACGTGTTTTGAAATGGGGAATTGTTGTTCGCTGGGTAATGTTCGACCCGAGACCAAGCCGAGTTCCCCTAAGGGACTCGGCACATGAGTGTTGGCTTTAATTGATGTCGTGTGGGCGTGGGTCGAGCAAATTGCAAGCCGGACCTAGGGTACTCAGGCATACATACTTTCTTTTCATTTGGGCGGTGTTTCGTGTGGGTGTTTTGAGGCGAGAAACCAGAGCGGAGTACACATAGTACTCGGCTATGCACCTATATAAAATGTTTGGTATTTATTTGGGCTTCATAAGAGGGCTTATGGTTAATAATTCTTGACAGAAAAAAAATTGGGACTATAGACTTAAACGATATCGGTTCATATAAAGGATTTATGCTTATGTATTTGTGTGTGTCTTATTTATGGGCTTATTGAGTTAAGTAAATTTCGGTTTACATATGGGCTTATTGGCTAAATGACTTTCGGACTAAATGTATGGGCTTATGATGCTAAGTTATTCGGGCTTATTAGTGTTATATGGGCCGCGTGACCCAAGAGTCCAACCGAGGCCCAATGGGCTCGGTATCCATGCTTGAGGTATGTTGTGTGTGCGTTAGGCCCAGAACAAGGCCGAGGCCCAATGGGCTCGGTAACATATGTGTATGATCGTGACTGGGTAATTTATGATAACTACAACCGTCGGCAACATATAATTATCCTAAGTGCTTTTAAAACCCTAACTTTAATAAACTTCATTTTAAACCTTAAACTTTCAAGTAATGACAATATTGACCCCTAATTTATGGAAATGACATTTTGGACCCTTAAACTTTAATTGATTACAGTTTTACCCTTGAAATCATGAAAATGACATTGTATCCTTAATTATAATTAATTACCAATTATAACAAAAGTATATTAAATAACATGATTTATCTAACTTTATAAAAATAGATTATTATCAATCCAAGACACAGAAATGGAAACCTGCTATTTTTAGAAAGTTACTATTTATGGAAACCTGCTATTTTTAGAAAGTTACTATTTATGGAAACCTGCTATTTTTAGAAAGTTACTATTTATGGAAACCTGCTATTTTTAGAAAGTTACTAATTATGGAAAACCTGTATTTTTGATAAAGCTGCTATTTATAGAACTGCTATTTTTGGGAAACGCTTACTGAATAAGGAAAGTTACTACCTTTAGAATATCAAGTTGTGTTAATAAGATACAAATCTATGCGTATCTTAGATCAAGAAACATACAAAGTTATACTTAATCAAGGAAAGATAAAAAGTAGAAAACTGCAAAAAAATGGAAGTTACTGAAAAAATGGAAAGAAACTTAAATCATGCACAAGTAACTTATACAAGCTCTTTATCATGTAGCTCGTGTGAAGACGGAGTAATGCCTGTTCTATTTCTTCGCTTTCACTGCTCTCGGTTGTCCAGGTTGGATATTCCGTCCTTTCAGTAAGGACATTTAATTCTCAGTGTCGATTTCATTTTCCCAGAACTGCGAGCTTTCCGTATTTCTATGTTTTGCCATTATTTATTCCATGCTTATTTATGTCCCACTCGCCGAAGCTATATTATATATATGCATAACCATTGATTTATGTGACTTATCCCCTAGTTATGGAGGTACCTGGACCTGACACTTGAGGCACCTGTGTCATGACTCTTCGCGTTGGGAGTGATTTCTACGCGGCGTCCTCTTTTCATGTTACTTTGATTCCTTGGTCTTGGCCATTATTATTCGGGCGTATGGGTGCATCGTAGTTTTTCATGTTTATACGTTTCTATGGTGATTGTTGGTGTGTGCTCTACATCCCTTCACATTGGAGTTGATCCCTCCCTATTCATTATAAGAGGTCACCCCTCTAGTACATGTTGAGGCATCCCCTCTACTTTATGCATGTATGCACGTTATTATTATGTATGATTATATGAGCTAGTTCAACCTCGGGAGGCTCATCAATTGATGATTTAACGGTTTTAGCTTCAACAACTTTGAGTTCTTTCCGGATTCCGGGCGAATAATCTTTATGATTCGGAAGAGGAGGTAACGGTTCACTATTGAGAAGTGTTTCCAAAATAAGAATGTCACCCTCCGGATCATAGTAAGTAGCATCAATTTCCCATGAAATTGGCTAGTTATTGATAGCTATAAAAGCGTTAGCTTCCTCGAGAAGGAGAAAATCACTATCCCCGAAGGGAGTTAGTGTTGGTGAAGAATTTGAAACAATTAGATCGTAATCCGGAGAAGGATTATCGTATGCAACCAAATCAGAAAAACCTAAAACTTCTTGCGAGTATTCTTCACATGCCAATTCAATGACGTCAATTCGGTTTGCCATCATATGATTGTAATTAGCCGCGTATCTCAAAGTTTGGTCCAGATTAAATGTGATGGCCTCTTTGCCAACACAAAGGGTTATTTCACCTTCGTAAACATCTATTAATGCACGACTGGTCTTTAAGAAACTTCTCCTGAGAATTAGAGGTACTCGGGGGTCTGGCTCAAAATCTACGACCACAAAATCTGCTAAAAACTAGAACTTTCCCACCATTAAATGGATGTCTTTAGCAATACCGATTGGTTCAGTGATTGAACGGTCTGCTAGCTCTAGTGTCATGCAAGTCGGGGTTAGTTCGGGAAGAGAGAGATATTTCCAGACGAAATATGGCATAAGATTAATGCTTGCGTCGAGATCGGTCAAGGCGTTGCATGTATTAATCCCCGAAAATTCACATGGAATGAGAAATCGGCCAGGGTCTCCAAGTTTTTTCGGTAACTTGTTTAGGATGACTGCTGAGCAATTGCAATTTCTCTTTTCATGAGTTCTAGCCATTTCAACTCAACTTCTCTGGTTCAATTAAAGTTTTTTAAAGTCGAGGCAAAGTTCAGCATAAAGGTCAAGGCATCC
>BQNB010034614.1:22500-50456 GCA_026074375.1 Tanacetum coccineum
CAAAAGACTCTGTATTTGTAAACTTCTTTAGACATTCAAATGAGGCACTTTGAAGCTAGGACTCAGGGTTACAATAGCTTAAGCAAATAAGCACTTTGGTCTCTTTTAAAAACCCACAGTATTAAAGGACAATTTAGAAAACTTGAAAAACAACTTTTGAACTCAAAAACTTTTTGAAAACAGACTCACAAGGGCTCAAAGTCTTAAGCCAAGGTTAGCCAAGTGGCCACAACCCATGTCATTCCCTTTTTGACCCATTTTAGACTTAACCCAAACACCCCTTTAGGAACTGATCTAATTTTACACTAAGATTAGACCAAAATAAATTAAGAAAACTAAAACAAATGTGGCATATATAATGGAAAGGCAAATAAAGCAAAAAGCAAAGATAAATAAGCACTTATTTATAGATTACGGCCTATAGCAGTTTTGACCTAATGTGCGGGTTTATAATTATCTTAAAACATGAATTTAACTAGTCTTAATGATCTAGAATGCAATTTTAGGACATATTAAACTGATACTAGGCACAATAAGCAGATATTAACACTAATAAGCAATTATAAGCTATTCAACATAAATTGAAAATGAAATAAGATTAATAAGATAACCTTGGTCCTATGATTCCACAGAGGTTAACCAAAAGCTTATAAGCTTCCTTAGCAGCTTATTACACCCACGAGCCCATCCATTTTAGGCTCGTCATCCAAAAAGCTCAATAAGCATTCGTATGAACAATAGCACAGTAACAATGATCTTGACACATGAACTTTTATAACTTTGAAATTTTATTAAGTTTTAAATATCTTACAACTGAATTCAAGAGTTTTAACAATAACAAAAGGAATTAAGCTTTAAAAGTACATAAATGAAAATTCTCAAAATTATATTTATTGAAATTACACTAGAACAAGATCATAACATAAACAGAATGATTTCAGCTGACATTTGAATTTAAGCTAAAAACTTAAAAGGTACATGACATAAAAAAAACTGGATTACACTAAATTAAAAACTAACTAACTCCATCCTTCTCTGTCTTCTTTTTTATAGCTGAATGTTTGTGCTTGTTGTGCTAGTTTGCTGAGAGGCTTCAAAGCTTCAATCAATGGCCCTCCCTTTTTGCCTTGGTACCCAAACCTTTGATCCGAGCCCTTCATTTGTTGTGGTGCCCACGGATTGCCAAAGTGGCAATGGTTTCATGTGATGGGGAAAAGTAGTGGAGATAGGGAGACGGGAAGATCCCTTGTGTAAATGGTGTGCAGGGTAAAAGAGATAGAAGAAAACCCTTAAATTTTAATGGGGTTTAGTGTTTGGGCGGGAAAAATGGGTAGTCAATTAGGGTTCATGGGGTTTGATTTATAAAACTTATTTGGGGATTGGCACAAATGAACCCTCAACTTGTATAAGAGTTTAACATGACAGGTCCTTGTGGTTGATATAACATTTTAATAAAGTGGCAGATTGTCCCCTCAGGTTTATTAATGGATTTGCATTTTTCGTCCTTTTGGTAATAAACAAGTTTGAGGGTTTGGCAAAATGCCCCTCAACTTATATCTCTAATTTGGCAATTTAGACCTTTTTGTAATTCCAAGTATGATGGTTGGCAGGAATCCCCCCTCTACTTGTATTTTAAATAATTACAAATTCCACCCTTGTCTTTGTTTTTTAGTTTGATTTATGTTTTATGTGCTTTGTATATAACTTTGGGTTATTGGCCAATACAGTCCCTTCAAGTTATATTTTCTTTACTGCTTCAGCTATCTCGAGTTGACTCTGACTTTGACACGTAATGTTGACTTGATTGACTATTGCTTCGTCTTATCACACATTTCCAATTCCGTGCTTCTAGTTGTTTGTCGTCCGTTCTTTGTTTTTCGTCCTTTGTGTGAGACCGTTTCCCTGTCACACTACAAATTGCAAAACAAACATATATTTGGCAGTTTTCGTCTGTTTTTGGTCATTTAAGTCCGTTTTTAATGGAAAAAGGTATGTGTAATTAAGCACATACTAGCTGCCATCCGGCAACTGATTGCTGATGGTATTGCTGCAGCTCTGGAAGCACAAGCTGCTACCATGGCAAATACCAATAGGAATGTAATAAGTAACTACAAAGGGTTTATGAGTTGTCAACCTTCCTATTTCAATGGTACGGAAGGAGCTGTTGGCCTCATCCGCTGGTTTGAACGTACTGAATCGGTATTTTCTCGTAGCAAGTGTGCCGAGGAAGACAGAGTGACATTTGCTACTAGTACTCTAACCGATGACGCCTTGTCCTGGTGGAATGCATACGCCCAACCTATTGGGATGGAACAAGCCAACAGGATCACCTGAACCGAAATGCAAAGGCTTCCTAACCATAAGTATGTCTCAACTAAAGTCAAGAAAATGGAAGACGAATTTTACAACTTGGTTGTGAAAGGAAATGATCTCAAAACTTACGTTAGAAGATTCCAGAATTAGCAGTCTTATGCCCAAACATGGTACCAAACACCGAGAAGCTTATGGAAGTCTTTATCGGGGGATTACCCAGAAGTATTGAAGGAAATGTTACTGCTTCAAAACCTCAAACTTCCTGGTGGAAGCCACTTACCTTAGCTTAACTCAGAGTTGTGGAGCAGTAATAAAAACATAATTCTGCGCAAGAAACCATTTTGATCACAAAACGGAAGTTTTGATGATAGCAAGGAAACACCCAACAACAAACAACTTACCCTAATGATCAGAACAACATAACCACTCTAAACAAGCGCCACAACAACACCTACCAAGATAACTGCAAACAATAACACCATAATAATGATTACCACCAGCGAGCAAAATAGAAAGGCAGAAACCTTCAAGACTATGGAAACAATAATATAATGGACCCTTATCCACTATGTGAAAGTGTACCCTGCATCACACGGGACCTTGCACTGTTAGGTGTCAAAATTGTAACAAAGTAGGCCATCAAACCAGAAACTGTAGAAACTAAGAACTTCTAAATACCGACGTCTCAACTAAATCTCCGGACAGATTTCTAAAGTTGGGAAACTAAAAAAACCCGTAATTTTCATCAATCGATGTACGATGTACAAACCTTTATTATAATATAAATCACTTTTCAAACGGGAAATTTTTTGCTTTATAATGCAACGTAACTTGCATTACTATTCTCTATTATGCAACGTAACTTGCATCACCATTATCTCATAAATGCAACGTAACTTGCATTACTATTCTCTATTATGCAACGTAACTTGCATATCTAAAAGTAAACGAGCACACGCAACTACCTATGCAATCTCTATCAATAAATATGTCAAGCAAACATCATAACATGTCAAGTCAATGATCTATTATCCATCTTATCATAAACAATACCTATTTAACATAGTTTTCTCAACGTTAATACCAAATAAGCTTAAACCGTTAACGTTTATGCCTAAACCCTAATTTTTGGGTAATGTAAGCATCCAAGATAAATGTACAAGTAATCAAAGCTCATGTACAAGTAATATAACATCTCATTTGAATATACTTTCCTTTTAAAATAAGGTATAAGTCTTTTAAAGCATAATGTACAAGTCATTAATGCACGATATCCAAAATAGCCGTTTTACCTTTGTTTTCCTAAGAAACTTATACAAACTAATAAGTACAAGATGTAAGTAAGTCATGCACTTCATTAACACTTCATATTCATTCTCATTTCATGAATTAATACATGATTAATAAACCAACAACCCTAACCGAGCTAGTTCTAACCAGGACCCGTTTATAGTTGTTATCCGTTTTAAACCTAAACCATTACTCAAATAAGTTGTAAATACTTAATTTATAACTTTACATTCCATATTCCATCATTATATCATCAATGTATACAAATTAAACCATAAAAACCCTAAACGAACCCTAAATTAACCCATGACCCATTTTGCCATTTTTACCCATTTTTGAACGCAAACCACCAATCAAATATTGTTATAAACTCTTAATACAAACCTTATAATCCATAATCTATCATTAATAATCAAATGCACTCAAAAAATGAACCAAAAACTCTAACCCGTGACATTTCAAAACCGTGAACTCCTTTTTTCTAGTTTTGACTCATTTTTCAAGCAACCAAGTAAACAAGCAGCTCCACGACCATGCTACTACAACTAGAAGCAGCTTACCAACTCATCCTTAGTTCCTTGCTTGGTCCTAAAATCAGCCACATCACCTTCCTTTGGCACCAAGGCAGCCGCGACCTCCACCACCACAAACAACCCTCCACATCACCCTAGCTACCACCATAGACCTCCCATGTCACCCTTATAGCCTCTCCAACTCAGCCACACCAGGAATTAGCCACCTCATTGCTCAAACCTTGGCCTCCAAGTTGAGTTCGAGTATAAAAAGGAGGGTACACCCCTCATTCTTACTCACACCTTCACCACTTCTTTCTATCTATCAATGGCAGCTAAACTCTGATCAAGGAGGTCCCAAGAAGTCCCAAGAGCAGAATTCAAGTGAAGAATTGAAGCCTTGAAGCCCCGAGACCCTAATCCTAGGCGTACGAAGCAAATCAACCCCATTCGACCCATTTTCGATCATCAAACCAAACCCAGGTCTATGATCTTCAAACCTGCTCCTATCCTCTTTATAATGTTTTTATAATGATCATGTAGTGACACTTAGCGTTAAAGAATCTAAGCTTAACAACCATGCGTTTTTTCCTTATAATATCCATAACCTTGTACAAAACCAAACCCCTAAGGTTCTATGTTTTGTATAATCAAGAAAGCTAAAATGTAAATGAATTGTTATAATCTATTCTATATAATAACACTAGAAATTATTTTAAACTTTTTTATAATTCTTGAAAGAAATTGAAATTAAAAACCTACGCGTTTTTCGTTTTAAACCCCGAATTCGATACCCGTTATAATTTCTACTTGAACGAATCGTTAATCTAACTTCGTTATGTTTAAAACATCTTATTTTTGCTCATTCTAATAACAATAACTGTCAAATATCATTTAGAGTCTTAAATAAGCTTACATGGCGTTTTGGACTATTTTTAAATATTTTCTCATGCAAGGTTATATATATATAACTATCTAAACTTATAACTATAGGGGCTAAAATGTCATTATTTCAAAGTTTACTACTGAAAAGGACCTATTTTGTTCCAGTTTACAAGTTAAGGTTTAAATTGTATCTACTTTATATTAAGACTAAAACTGTAAAAGTTATAACCAAGGGTATATTTTGCCATTTTTGCAAACTTAATAAAATAATATATTTTTATATAAATTATAAAAATATAAATAAATGTTATCAAACTTGTTTTTATTAAAACGCGACACATTAATCGTTATTAATTATCGATCGACGCGTTATAAATTAAATACGTTTCATATTAAAAGTAATTTATCAATCACTAGGTTTTGAAAAATATTAAAATCTATCGTATAGTTACTAGCGAATTTTCATGTGAGGGGTTCCATTAGTGTATTCCGTCTTGACGAGTTTGCTGGGTTTACGATTTAATAGTTCCCTGACATCCTCAAGCGAATACCACATGGCCTCTGATTATGATAGCCCAAACAGTGATACACTATATCCATAAATTAATCAATCAAATATGATAAAACATTATGAAGATTTGACAATCAAACTAAGACTTGACATATTACCCCAGGTTACGTTGAACGAAGCCTTGCTTCTTTCATGAATACTGAACTTTCCATTCCCGCCCATCCAAACACCATTCAGACGCATTTCTTTGATAAACTTAGATGCCATCTAATCAAATTTCCCTGTTAAGCGTGAAGTTCATAGCCTCGGCTTTTACTTATTTACATCTGGTTTTATAAACCCGCGAGTGGGGATATCATACTTAAAACTTTGAATTTGGAACAACATGATTATTTTACTATGAATGCAAGTGTTTTTCCAACTGTATGCTATCCAGATATATTATTGCCTAAGTAGCTTCTAGTGCCATTATTTCCTGTCATGAACCATTAATTGCTCTACGAGTAAACCGAATAGGTGAATATAATCTATTGGAGTGTAACGACACCCTTGTTGGTATACCTATGCTTATGTGGTAGCCAAACGCACTATAATTGCTCAATGATAACTTTGGCAAGTACCCTATTCACGGGTACTATGTTTTCCTCAACCCAAGTCACTAAACGGTGAAATTCCCGTGTTGACGTATTGATAGTCATAGCTTAGGGGTAAATAAATACAGTTTTTTTCATGATAATTGTAATTGGTTACAATTATGACTACAACTATATAACTTGTATTCAACCATTTACAAACTATGGGTGTATAACAACGTAACCACTATTAAACTTGTCTTCAAACTGTTTACCATAAAACCTATGAATTTCACTCAACCTTTGTGTTGACTCTTTTACATGTTATCTCAGGTAATTGAGCAACGATGGCACGTAGTGACACGGAAGACTTGAAGATGGTAAAATTGTTATCATTCAAACTATCATAATCCCTATGAATATTGTGACCTCTTTTTGAAACTCTGATGAATAAACTGAATGAAACTAAATATTCCTAAAACATCCCCCCCTCTTTTGAATCGTTTTTCTAGATTATGACTGGTTGTACTAAGTAATACCAAGTAGCTTCCGCTGCTATATTAAAACTGGAGGTGTTATAATGACCAGAAGCCGTATGCTCTAACTAGCCAGTTCTTGATGCTGTTATACCTGGTAAACTGATGACCATTTTGTTGTGTTTGCTAAAACAAAGACTCAAAACTCCTTCTCACCTCCATCATGCTTCTATACTCACAATATGCTTTTGAATGATCTAAGCAGAGTATAAGCATCTTTACTTGCATCCCAACAACTAACCTTAAGAGAATAGCAGTCTCTCAAGAGAGGTTCAATTGGAGTGGATACTTCCTCTCTGCAAGCATATGACTCTCAGTACATCTTCCAATCAAGGTATGTAACACTACAATTTTCATATAAATCTCCCAGCTTTTAAGATTATCTACTTTCCTTGCTTCGTGCCAGAGTTTCAACTTCTGCATTTGCATCAAACATTGCCTTAAATCTCCCCAAAGAACTAGATCACACCTCTAGATAGTTGTTTTCAAATCTCTTCATCACCAGGAATATAGAACTCCACCAGATCTAGCCTAATCAAAACCTTTCACCATTTCAGAAAAGGGTATTAATACCAGCCCAAGAACATCCATCATCTAAAGATCTGTACTAGATGCACTCTGTCCATGTCTGTCAAATTCATAAAATTTTGATTCCAGATCATAATTGGAAACCTCCTTCTCATGACTTCATATTCTATTATGTCCTGCTTCATCTGGAACTATCTTTAAAAAGCCTTTAAATGCTCATCTCTTCAGATCAACATCAGTCCGTTTTGTCTTTTAGACTTCTTTGTGTGCTCTTTCATTCTTAATCTTCTTCCTGGTCTTTGTCCTGAATACTCTCTTTCATGTCCTTCCTGCGTAAAACTTCAACCTTAGTACTGTTATGTTCTTCAAGAAACCTTTTGCTATTACACCAGTTGCTTCTATAGAATCTTTTACTGCATACAACAAGATCTATAGCTTGAAATCATAAATTACCCTCATTCTGTCTTTTCATACAAACCTTGAATTTTCTGCAAATGCTTTGCCTTCAGCTGAGAGTGTTCGTAACCTCCCATATTCTTAGATACTCATCATCATATTCCTCAGTTGAAATCTAGTTGGTGGGTCTACTTCTAATCTCAGCAGATCTTTGTGCAACTCTGAATTTTCTTGAGCAGCAATTTTTCATTCATCATTCAGCCAAGAACGTTTCTCTCTCTTTAAATGTATAAAATCTCCCTCTTTTTCTTTCTGTTGAAGCTTGGCTACAAACAATGCATCAGCATCAATCCCTGCTTGAACTTCATCATACGTCTTAGCTATACACCTTAGAATGCGTCTCATCCCTCTGTCCGTTCCTTCTACCACGCTTCAAGTCTACTTGTATCTGTCTGGCGATTTCTCTATCATCTCTTTGTAATCTGAGCAGCATCAAAATCACTTTTAGTCATCTTCTTTGCAGGCTCAGGTTCTTCTAAGACACTTTTTCCTTTGTCTTTAGGGTCAATTATTGGAAGTGGCTTCAAGGGTTAGGATTGATCTTTCAGGTCTTGAAGAATCTTCAATATCTATAATGACAACTTCTTTTTTTTCTTAGCTTCTCTTCTTATCATCTTAATCAAAGTTTGAGCCATGGTGATATCATTCATCATTCAAATATACTTGTGATTTGTAGGAGGAGTTCTAGGCTCAAACAGCACTAATCTCCTGTCCTAGCCGCATCAACATCTGGCCATAGCAGTATCTAAGTTTCTGGCCTAGCAGTACTAACTACACGTTTTAGTATATAAGCAGTACTAACTATTTTCTTTAATACTTCCCCTATTTTTCTCAACCACTTATCACCCTTGTTAAGCTCCTCAATTTTCATTACTTTGCCTCCCTCTCTTTACAACCATCCTCTGTTCCCATGAATCCCTACCATCCACGAGCCTCAAAATCATCAAAGCAATCCAAAGTTGGTTCAAGTTGGCAACTTTTCCTCCCCTGTTTAGATACAGAATCCTCTCTCCAGACCATATCTATTCGTTGATAACCTTACACACTCTTTAACCAAGCCCTGTGGTGTGAGATGCTTAGCTTTAACACTTCCTTTGTCACTTCTTTATTATCCTTCCCAATTTTAAGATCTCCTGTAGCCTTAGTCATCCTTTGAAGTATCCCAAAGCAAGAACCCGTTGGACAAGTAATCTAGTGCACAGAACAATAACTTTTCTAGGTTCAAGCCACCCTCAGCTTTTTCAGATGTGTGATCACCTAAAAGAGGACTATCATGGGATGACTGAACCTGATTCCCTTCACTCCTATTAGTTCCCTCTAAAGAGTCCCTAGAGTCTGTGTAGGTATGCTAATGATTGAGTCAGGTCACAGGGGGTTGGTCTCCTGTACTAGGGTGAGTAGGAGAGGGTGTTAGTTGGGGTTTACTGGGATTGTTTCTGAACCCTTCAACCCTCAGGTGACTTGTGTGTGTACAACAGTAGAGATCAAAGAGTGGAGTTACTTTTCCTGCAAACTTTACACCTTTCCTTACCAATGTTTGAAAACCTTTTAGTAAGGCATGGTTTTTCAGATAGTATCTTATAAAAGGGTCTGGTAAATCTTTAAGTTGATATTCTCAAAAGAGTTGGAAAAAACCTTGGATACATTAAAAACTTCTTAGGATCCAAGTTTCTCAACATACCATCAAAAATTAATTTAGAAAAATTAAATTTTTAACCTTTGCCAAACATATAACTGCTGAAGCCAAATTAGTTTGAAACACTATTCAACAGTTGAATTTTGAACTATTATGAGCAGATTCAGAATGGTAATGTCACGAGCGGATTTCCACCATTGTGGTAGAGAATGAATCCTTTTGAAAAGTAAGCGTATTTGTTGCAAAGTTGTTCCTATACCAAAACCCCATCAATGCAAGATTTATTCAAAAATTTTCATCATTGTAAGGCAGTAATATCATCCCTCATCATCAAAAAGAAGATCATTCCTTACTGATGATTCTGATATTACTACTGCCCTGTCATTAACCATGACATATATTTGCTTCCACAAAATGACTGTATTTGAAGAAGCAGTAATACCAAAACCGTATCAATGTAAAGAAGCATAAATAGTTGGACTTACAGTGAGAGCATAGTTGATGGAGCATGTAGAGAGGAAGTCCACTATCTGATGAAACTCTGTATTCTCTTCACTCTTTTCCAAACAAGCGACCATGTTGTGTTGATCGACAAACTTTAAACTAGCCATGAGTATGCTCTGGGATTGGTTCGGTTATGAGAATATGAGGGTTTGGTAAAGTTAATTGAGATTTTGTAGAGATTGCGTTAGGGTTTGAGATGACCGACTGAGTAAACTTGATCCTTTATCTTAAGGAAAGATCAAAAATTTGCAATTCATAGACCCCTATACGCAAGTTGTTGACGAAAATATCTTAACGGTTATAATTAATTAATGAAAATCTGTTATACTCTCAAACAGTAGTAACGGTAACAAGCAGCACAAACTTTTGCCTGGCAGCACTATCTTTGCCTGGCAGTACTACTTTTGTGCCTGGCAGCACTAACTTGTTAGCTACCATTTTTATCCCTCAATACCAATCCAAATAGCATCTATTTACCCAATCCAAGCAACAAAACCATCCTGAAACATCTTTGAGCAGCACTAACCAAGCCTAGCAGTATTAACTTTTGTACCAGCAGTACCAAGTTTTCTTTTAGATATATTAAATTAAGCTTAGTACCATATGTAGCCTTCAATCCTCATTCCAAAGGAGATAATGAACTCCAAATAATCATCTAATCAACTAGAATCCATCTGCTAACTAAGATCATTTCATAAACTATACAATAAGGTAACATGCTAACTTGCCTCCCCTAAACTAATGCAGCTATAGATTGATCATTCCAATGTTAACAATCAAGAAATCGAACCCGCTAACATCAAAAGCTTTAGTTAAAAGATCACCTACAATTGTCATTAGTGTGAATCTTCAAGCACTTGAATAAGCTTTTATCTCAAAAGCATCCCTAATGAAGTGGTTGCCTAATCTCAATATGCTTTGTTTTGGAGTGAAACACTGGATTCTTCTACATGCATATTGTGCTCTCATTATCAATGTAGATCTTTGTGTTCATAAAATTGAACCCATAGTCTAACATCTGATTTTGAATCCATAATACTTGCCCACAGCAGTTAGCAGCAGCAACATACTCTGCCTTTGTAGTAGAAGTAGCCATGATTGTCTGCTTCTTGCACTGCCATGAAATAAGCCTCCTGCCAAGAAATTAACAACTCTTGTTTGTAGGATTATCCTGTCAAGTTTGCTCCCAGCATATCACAATCCGAGTATGCTCTAGGTCACATGATGACACTCTATGATACCAAAGGTGCCCATTTGGGTTTTCCTTGAGGTACCTAAAGATCTCTTCATGCATTGAGATGGGAAGTCTTTATAGAGTCACCTGAAACCTAGAACACGGAGCACAAACTCGCAAAACATAATATTCAGGCCTAAAGCCAGTCAAGTACAATTAAAGAGCTAATCAAGGATCTATAAATATGCACAGGTCCCACATCATCAGCTATCTTTATCCTTAGGTCAAAAGGACTTTCTGGGTCTCCAAATAGAATAGCTGGCAGTCTTTACACCAAGTAAATCAAATTTCTTTAGGATCTCTGGCAACATACTTTAACCTGACTTAATAAAAATACCAGCTTCTTTCTGTATTTACTTGTAATCCCAGAAAAAGGTGACTCATCCCATAGAGCTCATCTGAAATCACTTTTCATCAAATCCTCAAATTCATCACATACCAAGACCTCTTTGTAGAACCAAAAATAATATCATCCACATAAACTTGTACTAACATGATATCATTTTTGTCCTTCTTGATAAAAAAGATCTTGTCAATACAGTTGCATCTCTTCTGTTATCTACTTTTTTCAATCAAGAAAGTAGATAAAGAGCCATACCAGTACACTAGAGCTTGGTGTAAACCATACAAAGCTTTCACAACCTTGTAGACCTTCTTAGGGAACTTAGGATCTACAAAGCTCTAAGGTGTTGAGACACATACACCTCCACATGCATTTGTGCCATAAAAGAAAAGCACACTTCACATCCATCTGATCAATCACTGATTCCCATATCCGAAAGCAAAGGCCAGAAGTATACAATGGCTCAATCCTAGCCCACAGGAGCAAAACCTTATCATGAGTCTACCCTTCCTCTTGCCTATATCCATTTGGCAACCACCTTTGCCTTATTTCTAAACCGAAGCGCACCTCTTTCATCCTTACTAATTTCTGTAAACCTTATTTTGTCCCAAATTGCCTTCTTCCCATAAGGCAAAAACTACAAGAATCCAAACTCTTCTGAATCATGAAATTCAGGCAGTTACTTCCTGTATAGCATCACCAACTTTCATCTTTAAGTGACTTCATATAACTCTATGGGTTCAATTTGAGATAAGAAAACAAGCAAATAAACACTGCAGGAAAATCCTTATGATTATTTCTTTTTACTTTTAAATATAGCTTACAAAAAAAAACAAATAACAAGTGGCTCTGGAAACTTTTGTTCCTTTGTCCTTGTTTGAACTGAGCTGATATTTGGATCTCCAAGAATTTGAGTTGAAGGATGATCTAGAGTAAATCCTTAATAGTGGGAATAGGACTAACATTCCAATGGTTTCTAAATAAGTGAAGTCAGTCACGTGCAACCCTCTTCATCATACGATGCCTGGTAAAAATACATCATTAGGGTTGTCCTAAAAATCCTCAAGAGTAGTATTTGAGAACATCTTGGTCAGTGTAGTTAGATCAGGGAAGGATAGTCCACCAAAGAGTGACTGAGCAATACAAACTGGTGTGCTAGCAGAATTAACTGATGTTAAGTACTTGAGCTATAAGGCGAGCTCCTGCTTTAAGAAGCAAATCATCTTCAGTATTCTTGTCATACATCCTTTCTAAGGCTTCAGTCTGCATCATTATCCATCCTTTTCTTGTCTATTTTAAGCCATTCAAGCTCCTCCAAAAAAGGCTTGATCCTCCTATCTACTGGCTCCTCATTTTGTCTTTAAACCAGTATTTCTTATTAGGCTATATCACCTTCATTCTTGCATCTGAGCTTTTGGACTGTTTGAGAAGTATAAGAGGACCATATTGGAATACAAAGTAGTCTTAAGCAGATTCAGCTTTAATTTCAGAATTTCCTACATCAATATTATCTTGTGTACCTGCACTATGATTAGCTTCTTTTGGACCTGCAGTTTTGTTAGCTTGATTTTCTGATCTCACAGGCTGATAATTCATTGAAGTCTTCTGTAAATTAATCAAGAACAAATAGCCAATAGTTCTTTCTCCTGCAACATTTATTTATTTTCTAAAAGGTTATATGCAGTGTTTTCTTCAACTCTTTTGGTTTCTAAATTGTATACCTTAAAAGCCTTGCTATTTAGAGAATACCCAACTAAAAACCCTTCATCAGACTTCCCTTCAAACTTGCCCAGATGGTCAATGGTATTCAAGATGGTTACATGGCACCCAAAATGTCTTATATAGCTTATGATTGGTATTTTACCATTATAATTCATAAGGTGTCTTGTTTTGAGGCTTGGTCCACTAAATACCCTATTAATGACATAACAAGTAGTACTAACTGTTTAGCCCAAAACGTGTAGTAAAATGAACCTGCTAACATTGTTCTAGCAGCCTCAAATAAGGGTCATGTTCTTTCTCTTAGCAACTCTATTTTGTTGTGGATTTTTGGCATTACTGTATTCCCTCTTGATCCCTTTTGACCCACAGAATTTAATAATGTCCCTGTTCTTGAATTCTGTACCATTATCACATCTAATAGTATTAAACTTTTTAAATTTAATTGGTTCCTCAATTTTATCTATAAAGTTCTTAAGGATTCCACTAGTTTCACCCTTAACTTCATAAGAAGAACACCCAACTAAACTTGCTAAAATCATCATGATAACAAGCAATACGTCTTATGGTTTAAGCGCCTTACAGAATGTAGTCCTAAATAAGTCGAAAATGAAAAGCGTAAGGCAACTAATAGAGCCCACTGATTGGCCTTACAGGAGGCCTTGTGTGCTTTCTTTTCTGATAAGCAACAATAAGTGGGGTCATATTAAAAAAATATTTAAGGTAAACCTCTACAAGGTTTTCCCTTCATAAATTTGTTTAAGTTTTTAAAGTTAAACCAAGGACCAACCTCCTATGCCATTTGTGTTAGATTCACAATTGTGCCTTTGCAATCAAACAAGCTAAACCCCAAAGGAATAATGTTCTCTATGTGAAACTGTACATATTGTGTTTATCAGGGATCATAAGTTAATACTTGATTTTCATCAGGCAACTTAAAGTTAGAAGACAACACAAGACATTTAGTGTCTGTGAAGAGAACCTTGTTCTTCTTGTCACACATCTAGCACAAAAAAGAAGAATGAAAATGATGATAGTTCTCTTCATAAAGCACAACAATCCTCACGAAAAAGTTTTAAATTTTAACTTCCCTGTTTTATTTACCTTTACTAAGTTATGTACCTTACAACCTCAAAGCAACATGCCACATTATAGTCTTGATATTCCGTACAAGTAGGCCTTATTTCTTAGTCATGTGCCTGGAAACATCCCACATCAACAATCACCACCCTTTGTTCTTTAAAGCTCTTTGTATATTATCCGCACATTAAATAAGAGAGATAGTTTCTCTTATAGGGACCCAAGCCATTTTGGATTGGGTTCGAGGCCCAGTGGAGCATCAGAAGTAACACAATTTCTAGAATATGAACCCACTATTGTATTTGGAGACTTTTGTCTAGAGTAATGTATTTTATTGTCTCCAATTTACAACCTTCTGAGGCTTAACAGCAGTTTTCCCTTATCCCCCTAAACAACACTAACTGCTTTTGACCCCAACAATATTAATCTATATGATTTAAAAAATTAGTTCTTGGTGCTGTTGTTCTATTAAATGGCCTCTGATAGGTAAATGAGACTTATAAAAAATCTTTCTTTGTCTGTTTTCATTCATAATGGGTCTAACAGCATTAACTTTCCTAGCAGCACTAGTTGATACTGCTTGACCAATTAAAATTATGGCTACAATATTAACTGGAATTCTACCAGTTCTAGTTAATACTGCTGTTGGAACAAACTGGTTTTGGTGATTCAATCTTTGCACATTGTTCCACACTGGTCTATTCTCCCCTTAACCAGTACCCTTACCCTTCTTTTTGTTCAATTCAACCTGTTTAGCCATTCTTTTCTCATGAAAGTCACAATCTCTAATAAGATACCTAAAATGCCACCTACAAAAACATGCCTTTTTAGTAAACCCATATCCTAAACCCAACCTTTTGGACATTAAACCATTCCAGTCTCTCTTGTCAGCTTTAGGACTTGGACTATATGTGTTTTGTTCTTTAACAGTTTCCCTAGGAGTTTTTACATGCTTAACAGTATCAATAAAAGCAAAACTAAGGTTTTTCCCTGTTCTTTGAATTTTAGAATCACATATTCATCATCACTGTCTGACTCATACTCCTCAATGATGGCGCATCAGACCAAACTTTAGGTTGACTAACAACTTTGGGGTTCAACTACAACTGGTTAAGGCACAGATTCAAGTGTTTCTACACTAGAATTGGACTCACAAGAGTCAAAATTACTGGTTTGAGTATCAGATTCACTAGTTTTAGACTTTTTTGGACCATATGTGAACATAGAATCATCTATTTCCCTATCAGGTCTTGAAGGCATATAATTTCCTGTCATGAAGGAGAACTGCGATTATGCCTTCAACATTTGCAAATCTATCATGCACATGACTATCTTCTACATCACTTGACCTACTGTCAAATACACTTTGAAGAACTTCATTTTCATAACTTAAGACACCATCATGTACTTGATCTCCATACCCAAGTCTAGATTTGTCCCTTTTACTCATCTGACTGTTTAGCAATTTACTAAGGCCTTTAGAAGAACTTTGAAAATGCTCAGTTTTGTTTTAATTCTTTGTTTCTTTACAGCTTCTGCTAATAGTTTCTTATAGAATGTAACACATCAGTTTTATCATCTACAACCATTTTCATAAATCCTAATCTTTTTCTCATACCAAAGTTGATTTTTTCTAATGAGATAACTAATTGAGCTTCTACTTTTTTAAAGCTTGAGGTATTGGCTGTGATTTCTATACTAGCAATCACCAAGTGTTCCCTTGTTTCATCATATAAATTTATAAGTTAAGCCTAAGATTCCACACAATCTTGCAAAAAAATATGTTACTCAGTGTCTGAGCCGAATAGCTATAAGGAGCCCTCTAAAGCAAAGTTCTCTTGTTCATCCTCTGCATGATCAGTCCAATCAACACCTTCCCCATCAAGAGTTACCAAAGCTTTAGGTTCCTCCTGTTTTCTAGGTCTCCTTCCATTGTCTTTTGATTTATATCCAGTGTTCCCTTTTGATCTGCACTCTCTAGCAAAATGCCCTTTCTTGTGACAATTGTAGCATTCGACTTTGGTCTTGTCAAATCCAACTGGTTCCTTGGCATCAAAATGCAGCTTTCTCCCTGTCTTCTTGTAGAACTTCTTCAATCTCATGGAAATCATGGCCACTTGCCATTTCAAGTCCATCTCTTCTAAATCAAACTCATCAAGCTGCTCCAGATCTTCATGATCCAAATGTGGACCACTGGATTGATTAGCAAAGAATGAGTACATGAGTTCATCAGTGTATGATGAAGAGTTTTCCCTTTGTGAGTTGTAGCCAGAAGAAGTAGAAACCCCATAAGCAGTACTAACATCATTAGTACTGCTAGTGCTTTCAGAAGAAACAAAGGCGACATTATGTTGCTAAGAAAGAAAACTGTCAAACAACTTAATACGCCGTATTTAGTAAACTGAATACGCCGTATTGATGATAGAGTCGAATACGCTGTATTGTTTTGAAAAAATTTATACGCCGTATCCAATAAATTGAATACGCCGTATTGGTTTGAAAATTTTTTACAACGTACTTTCAATAATGCAGATAACACACAAACACACAATAAGAAAAAATATACAATGCAGGAAATCAAACACACAAATATGCAAATTAATCTAAACTAAACTAAAACACTAATAAATAAGAATTAAACAACTTCACTCCCCGGCAGCGGCGCCAAAAACTTGATGTGTCGTTGTGTAGGTGTTATTTTATGTATCAAGTTTTACTATTTATATTTTGCCGACTTAACCTAAAAACAACACTTTAACGGGCAGTGTACCCGGTCAAGATGTAGCTTCGTTGGTAAGTAGGGTGTCGATCACTAAGAGCGAGAGCGTTAATTCCTAATTCTATCAGTATTTTAGTTATCTATGTTAGTACTAAATTAATCTAATTTATGCTAAACCTAAGTTAAACCTAAACTAAGGACAAAGGGGGTTTTCAGCCTGAGAGACTGGCACGAGGTTTAGTTATCTAACCTAAGGTTTTGATGACAAGTAAAGCAATAAACACACACAAGAAAACAATAGAGAAACGGTCGATAACTAATGTAAGGAAAACGTATCAACCATGAATAATCCGATAAAACGCAGGTTTGTTAAATAGTGCAATGATTGACTTATCTCGAAGGGCATATCATTCCTAGACTTAGGCGGTACTTCTTCCTAAGACCTAGACATGCTAATTCTGTCATAATTAGACGCATCCGCATAAAGCATCCTTATGTTGATTATAATCTATCTTAGGATCTAAGTAATGGTGCTCTTACTAAACCCTAGCTCATCGAGACTTTACCCACTTACTGCTTAACGACGATTTATATACTAGTAGTCCACTGTCCGAGTCCTTACCAATGGAATAAGAACGTACTCATTGATACCAAGGTCACCTTATGGCTCAACTAAGCTCACTAATCTAAAGGCAAAGATAGGTCAATATTTGTGATCATATGATTCTAGATATATAAATTGCAATATGGAGAGTTATCCCGGACTCTTAGCCTACGCCCAAACAACACCGAAGTTGCAGCGCATTAAATATGTAGGACTAGACCCAGTTGAATGATAGGTCGCATACTTAAGCACGTAAACAAGTATAAATTGATAAACATAATCAACAATCAACGATAAATTAAGCAATCGATATAAACAAACCAAACATTAGATCTTCATAAACATGGCTGATACCTAAAGGTATCAGCCGATAGTCATTGTAAAAATACACACGGTTTGATATATGAACGATTAAAATAAGAAAACCTCAATCGAACGCGTATTCGGTTGTGCGAAGATTACAAGAGTTTTCCTATGATCTTGAGGCTCTTTTCTGACCTTCTATGCTCCTTTATTCGTCTCTTGGTCGACTTGGTGGTTTAGGGATTCACTTGCATACCTAAAACTGAGTTTAGGGTCGTCTATATATAGTGGTCTGGAAGTCGGTTCGATACGGCATATTGAGAAGCTCAATACGGCGTATTGGATGACTTGGCGTGGGCTCCAAGAATAAAATATTCCAAAATTCTTGCGCAGGAAATTGGATACGCCATATCCGATTTTTGGATACGGCGTATTGACCAATACGCCATATCCGATTTCTTGGATACGGAGTATTGACCAATACGGAGTATTGGGGTTTTTGGATACGAAATATTGGCTAAAATGTGTTTTTCTTGATTTTTGACCAAAGTATCTTATTAGTATCTTATACGGCGTAACGATAGCGTATTCTTTAAAGTCAGGCAATGGTGATAAGTGTGAAAACACTTATCCGTTTTCCTATCAAAATAACCATTAAAAGATGAAAAATGAATATATTATGCATGTATATTGTATATTTTGTCTTTTATGATGTGTAGGTACGGATATTACAAGAATCACATGAAAAGAGCCAAAAATCGGACAAAAACGAACACGAGACGGAATGAGTACACAAGAGCCGGGTGTTTATTAGCAAGGGTCAACAAAAGTCAACCATGGTCAACTTTGGTCAACTCATGTGAAGACAAAATCTAAAACCCTTGAAATTACCAAAAGGGCCTTTAATGTTAAATCATTTCACCAAAAGTCCCAAATCCAATTACACCGTTAGTCCTTAACACTAATGGACTAACGGTTGTTAAGTTGAAAATTAACCAAGCCCAATCCAAAATAATTAACCAAGCCCAAATCCCATTTGATATTAAAAAGCCCAAGTCAACCCCCTTTTAACCCAGTCAAACACAAACGAAATAAGAAATGATAAAGGGCGGGAAAAAATGTTTTTACTATTCACCTCCATCCCCAATTCACCCTGCACCCAAATTAACTTCGTTTAAGTACAATTAACCCTTCTAGAAGCATAATGACGCATGCAATGACGCCTTTGGGAGCCACGCTGGCAATCCCAAGGCCAATCATTGGCTAATCATGCGTGGAAGTCATCAAACGGTCAAGATTGGATGCGTGAAGGGCAATCAAGGATCAAGGGTCAAGATCAAAAGCTGGGGGAGCGTCTAAGGGCCTGGAAGCTTCACTCTTCGCCTATAAAAGGAGCCTCTCACACTCATTGGGATCATCTAGTGTAGGAAAGTAGATTTAGTATAATTTTAGCTTATTAATCATTTTTTAGCTTATTGTTTTCAAATCAATGTAACTTTCTTTTCATTAGCTTGTACTCAGTTTATTCAATCAATAAAAGTTTGTTTTCATATTGTTTAATTTGCAATTCATGTTTTTACTTTACTTAACTATGGTTTGATTAAGCTCTTTTATACTCAAATAAGCTCAATAAGCTGTCATTAATACTAATAAGCTAGCCTAATACTCAGTTAAGCTCTCAAAGCTTAACTGAGCTTATTGATACTCAAAATTCACCCCAAATATACCTCAGCTTTTTATGGATGATAAGCCAATTGTGGAAGGGCTTATAGACAATACCAGCTTATCTATGATAAGCTGGAGCTTAATTCTAAGCTCTTAAGAGCAAATTACATCCCTGTTTAGCTAGGATTAAGGTACAAGTTTCTATTTCTATAATCTAGCTTATCATTCTGTTTTGCTAAATTTATGCTTATTTAGTGCTTAATAGTAGTTATATTGTGCTTATTTCTACCTGTTGCATCTTAGTATAGCTTAAAATTGTTAGTCTATAGCTTAGATTTTTCTTGTTCAATTTTATTAGTTAAACTGTCTTAAAAATCCTAGCTATTAGCTTATTATTATAGCTTATTAGATATTGCTCATTAGTGGTTGATGTTTGCTTATTAATGCTTAATTGTCTTAATACTAAATCTGTTTTAACAAAAATCAGCTTAATTAGTCCTTTAATAGTTTAAAAGTGCAAAATAGGTTTTTAAAGGGGTGTTTGGCATAAGATTCAAAATGGGTCAAAATAGGTTTAAAGTTACTTTTGGGTCTTAAGTCAGATTTAGCTAGCTTATAATAAGTTCTTAGGTCAGTTGTTATTAGTCTTTAAAAGCTAGAGTTCAAAGTTAAGGTTTATGGAAACCATGAGTAGAATCTGTGGGTCTAGAGTTTGTTAATCAAGCTTATTTGTTAGGATCTTGTTGAAGTGCTTGTTAGTGTCATCTTAATGCTAGTATTTGGTTCAAAATGCAGTAGGAGAAATCTGTTTTAAGTCAACAATTGTTTTTTTGGTCTAAATCAAATTCTGTCCAAAAAGTGTCATGTCTTCATTCCCAAAGTTTTTTTTTTTAAAGTTCAATTTTCAATTGCAAATCTAGGTTAGCTAAAAGATGTTTTAAGGTCTGAATTTGGTTTTATAAGCTCTTTGGACATAGAGTTTCATCTGTTTTTAGCTTTTAAGTTTTCATTTTAGCTTAATCTAGCTTAAATTTAAGGCTTAAAAAGCCAATTTGTCTTTTCTTTAACTTGATAATAATCAACATGTGCTGATTAAACTGTCACTTTTTCAAGTATATTTTCTAGCTTATTTGTAGTCCAAATTTCTTAAAATTTGTTGTTATAAGTTCTTTGGAGGTTAATCTTAATCTGTTTTCAGTTTGCATATTAATCCAATAGCTTGTTAAGTTTTAAAATTAAGCCCAAAGTTTGGTATTTGTCATTTAAAACTGCCAGTTTTACTTTCTTTTCATTTTAGCTTTTAAAAGTTTTTTTTCAGCTATAATTGTTAGTTAACTTCTATCATAATAGCTTATTAGGACTAGTTTTAGGCTTGTGTTCAGCTTATTAGGTTTTCCATTAGCTTATTGAGTTTTTAATAAGCATTAGCAATCATAGCAGTACTAACTCAAAGTTAGTACTGCTGAGTTTCTGTTTAGCTTATTTAAGGCTTATTAGTGTGCTTATCTTTGATCCTTTGTTCTTATTAAGATTAGTTTTAAGTTAGTTTTAGTTTATTTGCTTTTCTTCTTAGCTTATTGAGTTTTAAAAGTTTAAAAATTTTGCTAAAAAGTCATTAGTATAAAAAAGCTTAGACTGTCACTTTCATAAGCTTATTTCTGGCTTATTTGTGAGTTTAGGAAAAAGTCCATTTGCAAAAAGTGCTTATTTTAGTGGTATTAAGTTTTTCCAAAAAAGAAATTTGCAAAATAAAAATGGTAAGGTGTTGGCCGTATTGGGAGGACTCGAACTCGAGACCTCAACCATAACTGCCAAGGACCTTAACCATCTGCGCCTTTGGGTCTTTTCTGTTAGACCTTGGGTTGCACTTGGTTTTAAGGGTTTTTAGTCAATAAGCCTAATAAGCTGTTTGGCTTATTAAATGCTTATTTATAAGCAGTTTTTCAAAACTTTTATTTTTCTTAGGATCTATTTAGTCTTTAGTATTTTTCTTCATTTTTCTAGATTTTTATAAATTAGTTTGGTATTTTTAATTAATTTTCTAGATTAAAGTCGTTTTTAATTCGTAATAAATAAAATAAAAAGCAAAAAAATAAATTTCTTTTTCTAAAAATCATTTTTGGTCTTTTAGCATCTAGGAAAATTAGTTTGGCCCTTTTAGGTTCATTTTTGCTCAAATTAGATTTTAGTATACGTTTTATAAATCCCGTTAACGTTTTTGAGCATGTTCTTGTATTTGATTTTTATGAGCCTTTATTTGCCCACTAGTAGGAATTAGTTTTCGAAATCAAAAATCTCATCACCATTCAAATCATTGTCCAAATAAGAACGGGGTTTCAATTCATAATTCTTGGGGTATAAACGACCCGGTGAACACTTACCGGTTAACGTACGATATTTGGTGTGATTTTCCTAATTACCTTTTTCCTAAAGGGTAGTTTTGGAATTTTATTACTTTCATATTATACGTATATATAATTTGAAACCGTATCAAATTTTTGGCGCCGTTGCCGGGGAATTGTGTTAAGATTCTCTCGTTTGAATTTGTTGATCGTGATTTGGAGAACCTTTCGTCTCGAAAGTTACGTCTTTTGAAAAAATCAAAAATATAAAAAAAAAAAAAAAGTAAAAAAATATTTTTTCTTTTTCTTTTTACTATATGTAGAAGATTAATAAATAAAAAAATACAAAAATATTTGCTCTTCCGGATTTTTCGATTTTTATTGTGTTCTCTTAAAAAACTAAAATACACAAAGCAATTTAATTCTCTTACTAGAGAATTTGTGAATATCCATTAATAAGTTCCCAATCCAAAGATTCAAAAAGTAACCGTCTTGTGTCACTTACGAAAAAGGCGCACCTCTTTTGTGAAATAAGCTCTTGCAAGTTTCACTTAAGGGAGTTACCCTAAGTTTGTTGATTATTCGGTGAAACAAAAATATTTTTGTGTATATATTTTCTCTCCTAGTTTGTTTTATCGGTTTTATTCGTATAGTGCATGCGCACTAGAAATTCCTATTATCCAAATAATTCACCCGTAACCATTCCGAGACGTCGAAATAGAAGACGTGCTCCAAACGTAGTCGAACCCGAGCTTCGTACTATCATTGAAGTTGCACCAATGGCGGATAATCGAACAATGGAAGAGCTACTCCAAGCACCCACGGAAGGGTATGGAGAAGCTATCGTTATACCGGAAATTAATGCGGATCATTTTGAGATTAAGACGAATTTGCTACAATTAGTCCAAGCTAACCCATTTCATGGTTTTGAGAGGGAAAATCCCCATACTCATATTAACAATTTCAAAAGGATTACCTCGACTTTGAAATTTAGGGATGTGCCGAATGATGTGATTAAACTCATGATGTTTCCATATTCACTCGAGGGGGCCGCTA
This sequence comes from Tanacetum coccineum, assembly GCA_026074375.1. Classification (NCBI taxonomy): domain Eukaryota; kingdom Viridiplantae; phylum Streptophyta; class Magnoliopsida; order Asterales; family Asteraceae; genus Tanacetum; species Tanacetum coccineum. The sequence continues at coordinate 45,309 of BQNB010034614.1, forward strand.
GAGTTTGGTACGATAAAGAACCTCCTAATTCTATCTTGACTTGGGACGATCTCGTAAACAAATTCGTGAATCAATTTTTTCCTCCCTCGAAGACCACCCACCTCAAGAATGAAATCTCTCGATTTACTCAAAAATTCGAGGAGACATTTAGAGAGGCATGGGAACGATTTAAGGAAATGCTTAGAGCATGTCCCCACCACGGATTTACAAAGTTAACTCAAATTGATACTTTCTATAATGGCTTAAATGAGAATGATCAAGACTCCTTAAATGTCGCGGCAGGTGGAAATCTTTTGAGTAAGACTACTAGAGAAGCCTTGAACATAATTGAGAATAAGTCGAAAGTTCGTTATTCATGTTAGGATTAATGTTTTCTTAACTTAGTACCGACAGTACAAATAGTTAGTACTGACAGTTATACTTAGTACCGACAGTACAAAGTATTAAGTACTGTTAGTTAGTTAGTACCGTTAGTAGAAAGTTAGTTAGTACCGTTGAGAAGATATTTAAAAGATATTTATGAGATATTTTAGAAAAAGATATGTAAGCCTATTAGGGTTATCCTTAGTCTATAAAAAAGATATTTATGAGATATTTTAGAAAAAGATATGTAAGCCTGTTAGGGTTATCCTTAGTCTATAAAAGGATAACTGTTGGCATAGTTAGAAAAATAGACAAAAAAACAGAGGATCACAGACGAATACACAAGCTTAGAAAATCATATACAATATCATAGTTAGCAATCTGTAATCCTCAAGAACACATTAATAAAGTTGTTATTCAGTTGTTCATTGTTCTTCTTAGTACCTGTGTTAAGATTCCGCATTAACACATAGTATTCATAGTCATTGTTTCTGCATAGTCATTTGTATTTATACATCTTGGCTATCATCCTTTATAAGCTGCAAAGATCCATTCAGTTTATCAGGACCTTCAATTCACGAAACAAATCGAATGTTTCTAGGGTGAATACGAATTCTAGGGAAAGTTCTAGTAAGACGGATGATAGAATTGATAAGCTTGCGGACCAAATTTCGACCTTAGTTGAGATTGTTACTAAGAAAGTTGTCACTCCCGCTACGGTTAAAGCGGTTGAGGAATCTTGTGTTATTTGTGGTGATGCCCATGCTTACTATAATTGTACTGCTACCGATAGCAATCAATCTAGTGTTTGTGCGGCAACGGGTACTTACAATCAAGTAGCCCCTCCAAACCGTGCTAGCAACCAAATGGCACCACCCGGTTTTGCTCCGATGCAAAATAGTCAAAATAGGTATAATCAAAATCAAGGTCAAGGAAATAATTTTCATGGAAATCAAGGTTTTCAAGCTCCAATTAATCATGCTCCAAATTTTCAAAATCAAGGATTTCAAAACCAACCTTTTCAAGCTCCTAATAATCAAGTTCAACAAGGATTTCCAAATGAGTTTTCAAATTATATGAAATCTAATGACCAAATGATGAGAAATATGCAAAATCAAATCAACTCGTTGAAAGGAGAATTTAAGCATGAAATTCAAAATACAATGAAGACTCAACAAACCGTCTTGATGAATCAACAAAATGCTTTTCAAAATAATTTGCAGAATATGTTAAGTGGATTTTTCCAAAACCAAGCCTCAACTTCGGGTACTCTTCCGAGTAATACTATTCCTAACCCGAAGGGTGAGATGAAAGCAATCACTACTCGAAGTGGTGTTGCTTATGAGGGACCCTCGATTCCTACTAATCCTTCTCCAAAAAAGGTAGTGGAACGAGAAACCGAGGAGACAACGGATAAGGAGCAAACCAATTTCCAAGGAAGTACCGCTCACATCCAACCTCCGGTTATTCCCATTCCTATTCCGGAACCCGATGTTTCGAAGACTTTACCTAAGCCTAATATTCCATATCCTTCTAGACTTAATGATCAAAAGCTCCGTGAAAAAGCTACGAATCAAATGGAGAAGTTCTTTCAAATCTTTCAAGATTTGCACTTCGACATTAGCTTCGCGGATGCTTTACTTTTGATGCCAAAATTTGCCTCTACGATTAAGAGTTTGCTCACGAATAAGGATAAGTTGTTTGAATTAGCTAAGATACCGTTGAATGAGAATTGTTCGGCGATGCTCCTTAAAAAGCTTCCCGAAAAGCTTGGAGATCCCGGCAAGTTTCTTATACCATGTGATTTCCCGGGAATGGATGTATGTCACGCCTTGGCCGATCTTGGCGCTAGCATAAATCTTATGCCTCTTTCCATATGGAAGAAGCTTTCCCTACCCGAACTTACCCCCACTCGGATGACTCTCGAGCTAGCGGATCGATCCATTACTCGTCCTAAGAGCGCCGAATGAGTCTTCGTCAAAGTGGGGAAGTTTCATTTTCCTACCGACTTTGTTGTTGTTGATTTTGATGCCGATCCTCGGGTTCCTCTCATTCTCGGGAGATCCTTCTTGAGGACCGGCCGTGCTTTAATCGATGTGTACGAAGGAGAGCTTATCTTAAGGGATGGGGATGAACAATTAATATGATTATTTCATTAATATGCTTATCGATAGCACTTTAAAACTTCCTCAAAAGCATGCAAACGAGTCGATTAATATGATTAATTTCATTAATGTCACATGCGAGGATAGTTTTGAAGAAGTATTAAGATTAAAGAAATCAAATCATCCCTCGAGTGGCAGTACCACTCCGCTTTCTGATTCTCGTCCTAGTCTTACATCTTTTGAGACTAGCGATTCTCTTCTTGAGGAGTTCGCCGATGAACTCGCTCTTCTTGACTCATTTCCACCGGGAAATGAGGATGTTGATTTTGAAGCCGATCTTAGAGAAATTGAATTGTTGCTTAACCGTGATCCGTCAACAGATTTTTCACCTAAGATTACGATTGATCCTAATCCCGAGAGGTTCATCAACGAACCTGCTCTAGTTTGCTTACCTCCACCGGGAGATGACGACGATGACAAGGAAAATACTATACCTTTGAATGAATAAATTCCTCCGTCTTTTGCAATCACATCCGTCTTACGACTATTAGCACGATAGGACTCTTCATAATGGGGACGAGCACCTAGATTTTCCTGAAAAGGAAATGGACGAATTCATAAAGTCTAGTGTTGAGGAAATTGTCCCAATCCCAAGTGAGTCCGAGGTTACCTCCAACAATGACAAAGGATGTGATTTGCCTTTTTGTGATAATAAAATGATTTTCTCAAAATCTTCTTTATTTTAATGCTGATTTAAAACTTCTAGTGATGACGAGTCATTTCTTAAGGAGGATGTTCAGAAGATATTTTCAAGTTTATCAACCTCTTTTTGAATGGTGACAATTTACAATCTTAGTGACATTAATCCTCTTTTTAATGAGATATTAGAGGATGTCGAGAGCGAGGACTCTAATGTTTCTAATTCTGATGAGCCAGTTTTACTTAACACACCTCTTTTCGATGAGGATGAGTGTTTCGATCCAGGAGGCGATATTGATGAGATCGATGTTTTTCTAGCTATTGATGTCCCTTCGGATATTATGGACGCTTATAATGACTCGGAGGGAGACGTTCTTGAGATTTTGCATAACACCACCCATAATCTCTCCCCCGAGGTGTTTTTCGATCATGAACCACAATGCTTTAAGGATGAACCTGAACTTGATAATGTGAAACATATGGTCAAAGTTTTTGACCCCGGGATTTGGGAGAAAATTTTTTCTCCATCATATGTGAGATTATCCTCTAAGGATCGCCATTATCTTTCCTTCACAATTGTTATCCAAATCCTTCTTACTTATCCTGTGAATTTTCTTTTCTCCTTCGGGAGTGAGGACACCATTTTTGACCCCGGCATCTTCGCTTATATTTTCTATTCTTATAAGCCGGTATTATCTCATCGGAGTGGAACTTTCATATGCTTCAATGTTTATCTAAAAATATTGAACGAAAGTCCGATGGAGATTTTTTCTTCCACTTGTTCCATCCCCTGGACAACTAAATGCGGGGATCGAGTCAAGCTATGTGACTCGGTTACCAAAAACAAAGCGCTTCGTGGGAGGCACCCCATGCTTATCCATCTTTCTTCTTTCTTATTTCTAATGTGATGTGAGGAGGCTTGTACTCTTCCGATTCTTGTTGTTTGTGCTTGTGATTGTTGTAGGATTGACCCACAATTTTTGAAGACTCTCGTGTTCGGAGTTTTGTACCGGTCCACTCGAGCTTCCTAGCCTTTGCTTGCCATTAGTTTGGGGAAATCCGATATCCTAGATTATTATCGACTAACATTTATCTTGTAGTTTACTTGATAAACGACTTAAGATTTTTGTGATACTTTCTCCATGCTCGGATTATGCATTCGACTTTTTGAGTTCTAGTATGGGGTTATAAGCCTTAGACTAGGAAACATTGAGGACAATGTTTATTTTTAGTATGGGGTAGTATATCTTCGATATGATCTTACCTACTTTTGCCCGTTGTTCTCACGTACCCCGTTTTCCCACAAAAAAAATTAAAATTTTATATATATTTAAAAAAATGTGTAAAAAATGATGAAAAATAGAAAATAGTTGATAAAAATAATAAGTGTTTTGACACGAATGTAGGCTTTCCGTTGGTGAGAACAAAAGTAAATTTTGACCCGACCGGTTTTATATCTTAGCTTTCTCCTTAACATGTATAGATTGAAATTTGCTAATCTTTTATACAAGGAGCTATAAAAAGTAAGTCTAGCTTTTTATAGGCTAAGCATTCACGAGTATACATCAGGAATACTTAATTTGGTATACTATATGTATCACATGAATAAATATTTTGCTTATCCCTTAAAGAGCCTTAGGGTATATGGAATGGATATTGTTGCTTAATTTTTGTCTTGTTTGTACCTTAAAGATCCTTAGGGTATATAGTGCAAAAAAGATTGGTCCATTTGTGTCTTAAAGAGCCTAAGGGTATATGACATGAATGGTGCCATGCTTAAGTAACGTAAGAAAAGCCAAATTTTGGTCGCCTCGATGTGGACTTTATTCTTGATGACATTTGATCTTTTGAAGGGGGCTATGAACTAACTATTGCGTTTTAACCGTTACCCTTTATTTTTGGAATTAATAAGTATCTAAATAAAGTCTTAAAGAGCCTTCGGGTATATGACTTAAATAAAATTTTGAGATACAAAATTAGG
>BQNB010034615.1:0-51476 GCA_026074375.1 Tanacetum coccineum
GATAATTTGATGCCCACCGTTGAGGAAGGTGAGGTAGTTAATAAACCAATGATTGAGGAAGTTATAACTAGGAATGATAATAAAATGGTTAGCAATATCATTGGATATCTTAGTTATTATGACCAAGATGAGAAAATCCATATTGATTGTGCCCATAACTTAAATTTTTCATGCATGATAGGTTTTGAGTTTATACACGCCAATGTTTTCCCTAATTTTCCTATTAATGTAATGTCTAGAAAGTTTTATAACTCAATTATGAAAGACAAAATTAAATTCAGAAGGAGGAGTGAACTAGGAAACTGGGCTAATGTACCAATCTTTATTGGAAATTTGTGTTCTTACTGATTTTACAGTTGTGGAAGATATGGATCCTTATCTTGATGAAGGAATGGGAGAAGTGGTAATTGGAGAGCCTTTTTGCAAAGTTTCGTGTGTAGAAACTAAAAGATTTGATGGAAACATTACTATCCATGATAAGGATGATAATGTTACTTACCAAATGGTGTGGTCAATTCCGAGGTTCAAACACCTCACTAATAAACAATGCAACAAGATCCCACCAATACTAAAGTAAGTGAACAAGATAAGATGAATGGGATCCTGTACTCATACCAAAAGCTGAAGGGTTTCTACAAAGGAGTTTTCAATCTAGAACCCGATTTTATCCGAGATCCAAAGATGGAAGAATGACTCACACGCGGGCACATAAGCGTGCATGAGATGGAATGAAGGAAGCTGAAGAAAGAGTCTAACTTAAAGACTTAGCTGTAAACAAAAGTGCTTCGTAGGAGAAAACCCAGACTGTTATATATTTTTATCGAGTCTGTCTTCCCAGACATCGATACGGCGTATCCGCTCCATACCATACGGAGTATTGAATGTCTGGACGTTATCAGTCCTTTATTTTTCTGCACTTTTTAAACATTATTGTTAGTCCTATCCATACGGCGTATTCATGTACATGATACGGCGTATTCGGCATAACTGGCCCGTTTCAGATACTTTTTACTGGTTTCTCTATACGACGTATCTACGTTTTTGGATACGACATATTGGTCTCCTGTACAGTTTAGTTTTATTTATTGTTTAACCGTAGGATACCTGAGATAGGAGTGCATAGTTTTTCCTATATTTTGCACAGGGCCTCGCTGGAAAGAAATCGACAAAGTTGGTGAAGTATCTACAATCTGGAATTCTTGCTCATTAAATCAATATGGAGAATCATTACCGAGCAAAATATCAGGGGAGTTTCTCATTCTAATTGTTTTATTTCTCGTTTTGAATGTTTTATCTATATAACGATGACGTTGTATAATTTAAGTGGGGGATGGGAATTAGAATTAAAATGCTTAAAATATGCTCAAATTTAAAGATTTTCAAGCATACTTTTGTGAAATTATTGGTTACATAACCTGCACACATAACCCTTATTAGATATTGTGATGATTCAGCATTATCCATTTCTAAATATTTACCCAAATTCCACCAAAATAGGAGTATGTCGGTGATGTTGTAGACTTTAGAACTTGGCTTGGTATATCTATTCGAGACCACAATAATGAGTACTATGGATTTAGATGGAGTAACTTGTTTAAATTGGTAAATTTTTAGGATTACACCCAAAAAGCCTATAAATGTTGTATTATTAACTAACCACACCGGTTAGTTAACTCCCGTATAAACCTTTTGTTTACTCTCATTTTAAGAGTACAATACTCATAAAAAAACCAATAGAGCCAATCCTTTAGGAATAACACCAACTATTTGTTTTGGTACACCTTTACACCTTAGCCTATCCTGTTAGATTAAGTCCATTTAATCAGTTGCTAGTTGCTTCAAGTGTAAAGTATGTATTTCATGTGTCTTGTGTCATTTTCTATCTCCGATATGGTTGGGAAATTTGCACATTGCAATGGGAATGTAAGAAGTAGTCAAAACTCGTGTATTTTTACTACTATCACAGTTATTAGTACGTCTGAAGAATGAAGAATTATGGAAAAAATTATCCGGAATTATTATGATCGTGAAGATGATGAAATTACACCGAGATTCGTAGTATAGTTTAGATGAAAAAAACGAAAAAATTAGAAAATTGCAACAAAAAAGAAGAGGACAGTTTAAAGATAGTCGGTTTGTTAAAGCTTAAACCGATGAAATTATTTGAAGGATCGATTATTCATTGATACGTATTATAAATCAACGATGTAAAGTTTTGTATAAAGTGGTAGATATCACCACTTGTCTTTGTAAAAGTATGTATAATATGGATGAATGAGAAGTTGACCATTACGGGAACGCCAACTTAGGTTGTTGTTTTTATCAATGATCAAGACGTTTGTGTAAATATTTATGAGTCTTTATCATGGTAACGGTCGAAAAAGTGTCTAGCAACTTGTACATTATTTGTTTGGACTTAATCTATTTGTTTCATTTTTATTTAACAACAATTTATTTCCATTTCCTAATGACTAACTTTGGGTTTTACTCGAATGAGAATGTGATCGAGTAATGCATGTCCATTTCGTTGTTACGACCATGTATGTGTGATTCAGCCACCTTGTTGGTTTATTAATTTTGGTGAAAGTTAGAAGATCCATACCCTATATCACTCCACTATTCATACTCTTTAGCTTATTCGAGTTAAGGTTTGAATGCAGTCATATGTGTCTATCCCATCGTTATAGGTGTGTATGCATGGTCTTGTCACCTTTTCTGGAATATTGGTATCGGTAGAGACTAGGTAAAGTGATTAAACCATTTAAGCCTTTAAAAATAAAACTCAATTTACCTTTATAAACTTGTTACTCCTTAGCTCTAGTGGTGGAGATGTGTATCCTTGCCAAGCCTATGATAGAATACTCGTCACGACCGAGCAATTGAGCAAAGTAGTTACATGTTACCACATAGATTAGTTGAGTGATTTGAGTGTTTTCATCTTCCTATTTCGTGAGGTGTTTGGTTGTGTACTAGTAATTAATCAAATAAATGCTTAACGGAAAATCCTTATGGATACATTTTTATAAACTTCTAAAGGCTACTTGAGGACAAGTAGGATTCAAGTGGGGGGATATTTGATGACATCAAATAACGTCACTTTTATAGCATTATTTATCTCATGTTTCTAACCATTTTGTATAATTAATGCAAAAACTGTTACTTAATTGTTTATATTTGAGAATTGCAGTAATTATAGAGTACTTTGTGAAGATTAGCTAAAAGGCACGCATTCTGGAGCTTAAACAAAGAAATATGAAAAAACTGACTTTGACATCCTATACGCCGTATCCATCAAGGAAGATACAACGTATTTGTGTCTACACTTCACAATAAACCACGAAGATACAAAGACCAATACACAGTATCCAGGAGACATCTATACGCCGTATTCAAGATAAAGAAATAAAATATTCTGGAAGATATCGAACGTGGTCCCTACTCCAAGAAACCCCTGATACGCCGTATCCAACTCTCTCGATACGCCGTATCGACCAAATTCCAGACACTATAAATAGAAAACCTAAAAACGGGTTTTTAGTGTGCTTGATCATATTTTTGATACCTTAACAACAAAAGTCGATTTTTAAAAGAGCAGAAGAGGTCAAGCAAAGCTATTAATTCCATAGGAAACACCTTGTAATCTCCTATACTCTAGTAATCGTTCGATTTTTGGTATCATTCGTTTAACTCGGTTAGTTTACCTTGGTTGAATTATTACTCTTGTATTGATTATGATGATTAAGGGCTAATACCCTTGGGTATTAGCCATGATTATGAAGATTTAAATGTTTGGTTTGTTTATATCGAATGCTTAATTTATCGTTGATTGCTTGTTTATGTTTATCAATTCATACTTGTTTACGTGCTTTTGTATGCGACCTATCATTCAACTGGATCTAGTGATACCGACCAAGTTAGCTAGATGCCAGGATGGCTCTCCATATAGTGATTTATATATCTAGACTAATAGGATTATAAATAATGACCTATCTTTGCCTTTAGATTAGTGAGCTTAGTTGGACCAGCAGGTGACCCTTGGGATCAACGAGTACGTTCTTAATCAATTGATAAAGACTTTGGCAGTGAACTACTAGAATATAAATTGCCTTTAAGCAGTAAGTGGATAAAGTCTCTATGAGCTAGGGTTTAACAAGATCACTTTTGCTTTAATCCCTAAGATAGATCATAATCAGCAGAAAGGATGCTTTATGGGATGCGTTTAATTGTGATAGAATTCTACGTGTCTAGGTTTAAGGAAAAAGTACCGCCTTAATCTTGGAATGATATGCCACCTCGAGATAAGCACTCATTGCACTAAATAAACAAACCAACGTTTTAATTGGATTAATCATGGCTAATATAGTTTTCTTATATTTGGCTAGACCACTCTTCTATCTTTTGTCAATTTGCTTTCGTGTGTTATTGTGTCTTAAATTGATCTAAGTCACCACAAAATCCGTGCCAGTCTCTCAGACTTAAAACCCCCCTTATCCGTTAGAATTAGAATTAACATAGGTTTAGCATAGGTTTAACATAGAATAGAATTAACATAATTTAGTTAGCCAAAATATTAATAAAATAAAAGGTTTTGTTCTCTCTTTTAGTGATCGACACCATACTTACCATGAAACTCCATCTGATCGGGTAAACTGCCCGTTAAAGTGTTGTTTTAGGTAAAGTCGGCAAAATATAAATTTAAAACTTGAACTATCTAAAATAAACCCTACACGACAACACATCATGGGCAACTGATCATATATGCATTTCCATCTTTCTTATGCATAATGTCATCGCTTGTATTACTCACATCATCATTCACCTCCCATATGGCCAAACAACAACCTGCACAACCATAGGATCTATCACTTACAATCCAACATCACACTTCACAATGTCCTATGCATTCCTACTTTCACTTACAACTTGATATCAATCAGCAAAATCCTGCAAAGCACACTCAAAACAATCACCTTTACTCACAACTCATGTATTTTCCAGGACCATAATAGACTTATAACCCAAGGTAATCTTTTTGGTGGCTTATACATCTTACCATCTTCTTCTACTTCAACTGCATTTCCTTCTACTTCTCCATCTTCTACAATTCTTTCAAACACAAGCAGCTCATCAATATGGCATGCAAGGTTGGGTCATCTTTCATTTCAGATTCTCAAAACCATCAGCTTGTGGCCTCTTTCAACAGTCAAGGATTAAGACACCAAATGTAATATTTGTCCTCTAGATAAACATCATTCTTTACCTTTTGAAAGTAGCACTTCACATGCAAATGTAATGTTTGAACTTGTTCACATGGATGTATGGGGTCCCTACAACCATTTCACTGTCAATAAATGTAAACTGTTTCTCATAATAGTTTATTTCTTTTCAAGAGCTACATAGATATACTTGCTTCCTATCAAAATCATGTTGTATCAATAATAAAGCACTTTTACACATATGTAGAAATGCAATTCAAAACAAAAATCTTAAAGATAATTAGTGCCAATGGGACAGAGTTTGTCAATTCAACCTTAACTAATTTTTACAATACCAAAGGAATTGTCCATCAAACATCCTACCCAAACACCCCTCAACAAAATTCAAGAGTAGAGAGAAAACACATCCATTTGCTTGAAATGACAAGAGCATTGCAATTTCAAGCTAATCTACCCAAATATTTATGGGGATATTGTATCCTCACAACCACTTACCTAACTAACAGAATTCCTTCCAAACTCCTTCATAACAAAAGCACATATGAACTACTTTATCACCATCCACCTTCACTTGAACACCATAGAATCATTGGATGTAGGTCCTATGTTCATCAACACACACCTGATAAATTCCACCCAAGAGCAATACCAACAGTCTTAATTGGTTATTCCCAAAACCAAAAAGGTAACCCTTTGTATGATCCAATCATAACCAAAGTTCACACCAGTAGACATGTTACATTTGATGAACTTTCTTCCCTTATTACACTTCAACTAATCACTCGCCATCATCCATCATTAAACATCCACCACCTTCACAACCAACTTCACACCCACACAATCATTTCTTCATCCTATTACAACCATACTCTACACCAAACAGTCCTATGTATTCAACCACAACCCCATCTTCTTCTAACACCACTCGTGAACACCTAACTGTGTGCAACGTGTAAATGCGAATAACCATGCAAGTAATTGCAAGGATTTAGTATTTAAAGAATATTTTCGTTACACATTCAATGAATTTTTAGCCTGGGGATCTAACACAGATGTATTTAAATCGTCAATAGTCTCTCTCTTTGTCATTTCAAAATCTTCATCCTTTAAAATTTAAGTTTTTTCTTGATTTGTGTTGTCAGCTATCAATAAGCTCTTTTGTCTTATTTGTTGACTTTTCGTATGCACATTTTTCTCTGCGTGTGTTTCATGCATTTCTCTTGGTTGTATTTTATTGACTAAAATTTGGTGAAACACCCCAAACTCTCTTGACCAATTTTCTTTTAAAAAACATAAATGCGGATAGTTTGATATATTTTGTTGTTTTGACCAGCTTAGAATACTAGGGGATGTTTGGCTAACCTTATGAGTTGGGCTTATGTTTATGTTATATAAGCGGCTTATGGCTTATATATCATAAGCTAGTAAGCCTGATTGTTTGGATTAGCTTATATTTCATAAGTTGATAACTTCAAATGTTTGATTTAGTTTAGAGTGGTAAATGACTATAAAAGACATGATTTGAGAAATACTAATGTTAGATTAAGTATAAATGAGGGTAAATTTGTAATTTATAAGGCAACATGTTATATATGCCAAACCCCACTTTAAAAAGCCACACTTTTATTGCTTATCAAAACCCTTTTATATAAGCTCATAAGCCCACTCATATAAGCTTAGCCAAACACTTAGTTTGGACTTATTTGACAAATATAAGCTAATAAGCTCATAAGCCCATTATATAAGCGTAGCCAAACACCCCCTTAATTGATCTGAGACCAATTTCATTAGAAAGTACACTCAAATAAATACAAAATTGGTTCTAACCTCATCGAAATCTGAGCTACGGTAATTCACTACGATTTTTAAAAGATGACCAAAATCTGAAAATTTCTCCATTTACATACCATACCGTACATGACTTTATACAATATTATTCCATCACCACATATTAAAAACACTCGGAAAAATTCATCATATAAAACTTTAACAATACATCGCACATAATTTTCATACGACTTTCGACCCGTTAGACTCAAAAATGAGTAAAAATGGACCTTGTTCCAAACACTCTTTTCACTACAAACTATGTATTTGTCATAACACTATTACATACTTTAAAATATGCAAATATGACTTTAAAACTATAAAAAAAGATTCATACTCTACGTTTTCAAAAGACTATGACTTGACGACTCACTAGATTTAACTCGCTCAAGCTTGCCATTCTATGACTACTTGCATATGCATAAAGCAATGTACTTCCATTCCTTTGCTTCCAATACTAAGTCCTTAACCAAGGCCTTTGCTTCACATAAATACCTACAAAAATAGTTGATAACTAAACCGTAAGCTTTCGCATAGTAAGTAACTAGTAATAAAAAAATTCATATATAACATAATCATTATGCATTATATAAACATCATGATCATGATTAGTCCACTTAACCATTCACATAATCACTTGCATACATATCATAATCACTTGCATACATATCATAGTAACTTTCATGCACTTGCATTCATATCACCTTAATAACGTTAAAAAAATCTCAACACATCATATTCCAAACATAAACCCATGTCATTACCTTAATTAGTCCCAAAACTAAAGCAATAACTCACCTTAACTAGTTATCTAACTAGCCTAGTCATACTTCCTTTTCCAAGCCTCTTAATGCATATACTTCCTAAACACTTACAAAATTTCACATACATAACAAAATATGATCATTCAATATAATAGAGAAATGTTATCTCCTCCTATTAGTTATTCTTATTTTTCTTCCTACTCACAGGATCCTAACAAGTGGCGGAACGGACAGTTTAGAAGTGAAAAAAATGTATATTTTATGATTGTGTGTGTAGGAGGATTTTGTAGAAGGTTTTAGCAACACTCAATAACATATTATAACCAAAATTATGTACATTGAATCCATAGCTAACTACCAAAAAGCTAAACACCAACATTATTGATTCCTAAATATGGATCAACATAAACACTTGACCCTTCTTTATATAATCAAATAAAAAGTTTTTAGCATTCCCATGACATACCTATTACACTATTCTCAAAGCTTTAGATGTGCCACTAATGTGATAAACTAGTACTTTATATATACTAGTGTTCGTGCAAAAAGATAACATGAATTTGATTAAACTAGCTAACAAGCGTCACTATTAGATGTTTCACACATACTTTTGGATGTATAGCCGATGTTTGGATGATGACCCGATCGACCTAGAGTTCCTTATTCGGAGTATCAGGGTTCTTTAGAGGAACAATGCCTTCCATAGCTATACCGCAAACTCCATCTTTGTCTGGAATGTCGCGTTGCATTAGCACGTATCCTTTATCTCCCCACTCAGCACCCCAAGAGTTCTTTACGATCCAGTACTTCATTCCTTCGGGAGTCTCGTCATATCCAACCACTGTAACAGCATGAGCCCTTTTTACCTTATCACATGGTCCCGTATAAACTCCCTAAGAACATCATGGAAGATATGAATGAGCTATAGACTAATATTTATGTTGCAATATACGTCAGCTAGCTAGGGTTTTAGTTAGCTAGTTTTTGTGTTACCGATTTATAGAGCTGGAATTCAGTGGTAGAAACATCTATAGCAACAGCAACGGGCTGATTTGCAACACCTTTTAATAGTCCTTCGTTGTTTTCTTCCAAATACTCTTGTCCATCAATCGTTACCGAGTGATGCCCATACTTGATTAAGAAATAACAACATTTAGTACACAGAACAAAAAGAAATGACTCACAAGCCTAGAGATATGACTAACAAAGTTTTGTACCTTTGCTTTATCGCACGTTTCTTTTTTCCCTACGTATGGGTAGCTTTCATCTGAAGCTAGACCTCCATGCTCTTTGATGAACATGAATGCAGGTTCCATCAACCCTCCCTCACATGCTTTGTTGTCTCCATTAGAATCACAGTCGAGAAGTTGTTGTTCTGATAAACTTAGTAGCTTTCCGGTTCTGATTGCGTTTATTCCTTCCACACAAGCGACTGCTGAAAATGCCCAACAGCTTGCTATAATATCGATCAACAAAGGGTTTGGTTAGCTCAAGATCAAAGTTGTTACTAATATCTTAAATATAATTACAATACTATATTATTACAAAATAAGAGACGATTTTCCTTATGTGATATGAGCGTAATACTCACGAGTGTCAGCCCGGCTACTTGAGCCAGGTTATTGTATGTTATGAATCTGTTAGATCAACATACTTTGTCCATGTCCTAGGTTTACTGGATCCACGAACATGATCATTGATAAAGGATGCATTTGTAAGATTTTATTGTTGGAAATTTTTGGTGAATATATAGGTTTCACCAAATATAGTGTGAATGAGATATCGACTCTCAGGGTGATGTGTCTGGAATGAAACCGAGCTCACCCCTTACGAGTCAGTATTGTAACATCATACTTTTTAACAACTTCATAACAATAAGTTTGAATGCCATTTAACAAGCTTAATGATGTTTATAAACGTGACTTTTTGAATGTCATTAAACGGGTTTAATGGGCTTAATGACTAGTCAGTACAACTTCCGTTTTCTTTTGGGTCTATAAGTACAACCTATGAGTTGTAGCAAAAGGGCTCTGGAAAAAACACCAAGATAAAAAATACACACTTTCACATGAACACACTTGACCCGTGAGAATTTCAGTATAAAGTCGCTAGCGACTTTGACCGTTGTAGAAAACGGGTGTCGAATAGACGATGAATCTGTTAAACACGTGCCTCTCTTGAATTGGTTCTATCTACTTTCTTTTTTCTTTGATTATTGTTTATGTTCGTATCTTTAGTTTACAGTTTCATGTTTTTTTCATGTATTGTATCATCATTGTTTTTTTTGAACGGCAATTGTGGCTACATGGGCCCTAGCCCAGAAGGCGTAGCGAGCCCACACAACCAGGGTTGGGTCCAGCCCAGAAGGCATTGGCACCCTTCTCTTTACGCACGCGGGAGGAAACTCCTATCGCCGTAGACAAGACTCGAACTTGAGACTTTGCCTAGGAGGGTAAAATCTCCATACCATTAGACCAGATGCCCGTTGGTGTATTGTATCATTATTGTGATGTTTGATTTTGAATAGTTTCCCTACATGTAACACATTTTTATGTTTCCAGACAGATCTTTACATGTCTCCTTGCATGGATAAGTAAATTGATTAGTGTTTTTTGTGAACACACTTTTCAGTGGGTTCTTTAGATTACTGATGAGCAATCTTGGGACTCTCTTTCAAAGGAAACGTTGAAGTAAATACAGGATAACCATGGTAAGAGGTTTCATGAGCAAAACCCCTACATATGTCACATCCAGGGTAGTATGAACACGCCAACACGGGTAGTATGAACATTCATTTAAGATATGGTTATTGAAGCCACAATATTTACATATCTTGAAGTGTCTTTGGTATGATCAAGGCAATTTTAGATGAGATTCTTTGATAAAATTGTGTCTTATATTGAATTAAGTTTCTCATCATAATGACACACTGAGGGTGTTCACTGTTAGGTGATTTGTTCCCTTGTGTGATTGTCCCTTGCATATAATCTTTGCACATAACTAAACTAATCACTTGACGGGTCTATTCCTTTATTGGTCAAACAAGTCAAGGTTTTTTTTTTGCGTAAAATGCACTTAGATTAATATTTTACTAATCATGCAAAACATTTGTTTTGTTATATCAATGTGATTAGTTAACTTATTTATTATGGCCTAACAAAGATAATAACATTTGAATTTTAAAAATTGAATTTTGTAACCAATCTCCACTCCACATTTGCTTGTTAAACACTTAACACATCCTTTGCCTTCTTCCTGTGCCTTGGTCTCCACTCAAGGAACACGTATGCCTATCGGCAATATTTTAACCTCCCTTCCTCTCCAAGCTTCTCACTTTCCCTCACATTGAATTTGAAATTTGAATTTCAAGTTTGAATCTCCCTTCCCTCTCATGTCCATTACTCTTTTGACCATCATTGCTCTCCACATAAGGGACATGCTTTTGATTAAAATATTACGTTTTGTCCCCAAGCAATCTCTTCTTGCTCTCATACGCTCACCTTCCCAAAGTTCAAGCCACATTCATCCTTATCATCATTGAATTTGAATTTCAAATTTGGTCAAAAACTTTGACAATTGCTTGGTGAACACTCAAAGATAAAGCCCTTGTTTATTATTCTTCTCTTATCTCGTTAGCCTTAATCTCTTTTAAACATTTTCTAAACTTTTTTAACCCTTACTTAACAAATGACTAATGAGTTGGTTTGATCTAACCCTTCTTGGGGCTTTGAAATGAACTCTGGAAGGTCAAAAGTGAAGTGCACATGGGAGTTTAACAAAAACCAACGGCTATATTTTGACAAGAGAACAAAAACCCTCATGGTGTGCTAGGGCTTGCGCGTTCACGCACTAGATCCAGCACTGGGTTTGAGTTTTTTCTAAATCTTTGTTTCTCTATAAATAGTCCACCCCTCTTGTCATTTGGACTTGACCTCATGCCAACCATTTCTCCCTTCTCTCTCTCTCTAATCCTCTAAATCCGGTTTGATCCTCTTGTGTCTTAACATATAATAATATCATTTTATTGAAAGCAAGCTACTTCTGCAAAAGAGACACATAAGAACTTAACACACTCTTGTGTGTTGTATCGATGGTCTTCTTTAACACTTTATATTAAGATTGAGTCTCTAGCTTAAGTTTTATCTCAAACACTTAAACACGTACTCATTTTCATTTGTAAGGTCTTATCCATGTGTGGATAAGCAAGGGTGTATAAGTCTTGTACCTTTGTGGTCAAGCCGTGATCGGGTGAAGATCAGGTTAGGGTTTGATGCCTCTTTGGTAGAAGCTTACTTCCTTGGTAGAAGTCTTAGTGGTCTTAGTGGTAGGAAACATCGTGAGGTTCTTATGGGTAGTCTTCGGTAGGTACAAGCTCTTTCTTAGTGATCACCGATCTTAGTGCATATCGATGGAGCGAAGGTTGTATGGTTTATCCACCGCAACGATTAGTACTAGTAAATAGTAAGAGTCGCAAAGTATCAAATGGATGTACGGATGATCTAAATCCCTCATCCCGAATCAGTATATATTGTTGTGTTTGTCTCTCTTCTCTTAACTCTTTACATACATTATACAAGTTGTTTGCTCACAAACCCTTATATGAACTTCAAACTTAACTTTACTTAAACCTATATTAAGTCAGAAAGACCATCCCTTCCCCTCTCTCTCTCTCTCTATGGTTCTACATATACGACAACTACTCTCAACATGAGTAATTACCAATGACAACGTAAAGTCAAACGCTAATAATGTGTATCCTCTTATAAAAGGATTAAGCGGAGAGTGAGTTAGAAATTCATGTGGAGGAATGTGACTAAATCCCTAGAAAAGTTTATATGAAAGAAAACGTAACCCAACTGACTAGATATCCGAAGATCTAGATTTAATAGGACTACCAAATTGTATAGACCAGGGGAGGTCATTGGGGGGAGTAATCAACTCTCCATCCATCTAAGGGGTTTAGTAAACTTCCTAGTCCATTCCTATACAATGACATTATGAGGTTAAGCTTGTTACTTTTAATGATTTAAAAGATTTCAACTATATAAGAGAGAAGTGGGTTCGCTTCAAAGGGAAATGTGAGAGGGAGTAATTCCTAAAAGCTCTTTTCGGACCAGGGTAGTGTTCATGACCATAACGAACATGACTATGAGTATTTGACCATGTCAAGAAGAGTCTTGTGTGAACTTATATTTTCATATATATAATCAGCAAAGCAAATCAGTTCAAAGACATCATGTTCTATTGCCATCTAGTAGTCTAAGCATATTTCATAAGGTTCAAAGGGTAAAACCTATCTATCCTATGCAAGATGCTGAGATTTTCATTAGAATTTTTTTGTTTTCAAATCAATCTCCATTTATGATGGGGATTGTTGGAAACTTTTGGTGAATTAATTAGGTTTCACCAAATTTAGTATGAATTAGATATCAACTCTCAAAGTGATGTGTTCGAAATGAAATCAAGCTCATCTATTATGAGTCAAAATTGTAACATCATCTTTATTGATGACTTCATAACAATCAGTTAGAATGTCATTTAACACGCTTAATGATGTTTATAAAAGTGACTTTGGATGTCATTTAACGAGTTTAATGGGTTTAATGACTAGTTATTACAACTTCAGTTTTCTTTTGGGTCTATAAATACAACATGTAAGGTGTATCAAAAGGGCTAAGGAAAGACACCAAGATAAAACACACACTTCACCTCTGTGAGGATTTCAGGCATATAGTCACTTTCGGCAGTACAATCGTTGTACCCTAGAAATAGACGTCGAATAAACGAATAATTTGTTTTAAGAAAGCTTGTCAAACACGTGTCTCAATCATGTTCTTGTATCTGTTCTATCTACTTTATGTTTTCTTTAATTATTGTTTAGAGTTAATTGCATAAATGGTCCATGTGGTCATTCGGATTTAACAAAAATGGTCCCTCAAACTTTTTTGTAACGAAAATGGTCCCCATGGTTGTGAAACATAACGGTTTGGTCCCTGTGGTAAGAGGATTCATAACGGTTTTGGTCCCCATAACCTATAACGGATTTGGTCCCTATAGGGACCAAACCCGTTATGTTTTACAACTATGGGGACCATTTTCGTTACAAAAAAGTTTAAGGGACCATTTTTGTTAAATTCAACTTTTTGGTGAATTAATTTAGGGTGGCACCTATTGGCGTGTTGGTTGTCTCTTATATTATATTCTATATTTAAATGCTTAGTGTCTTGATTGTATCTTGGGATATTTGGTATGTGATTTGATTTATATTTTTTGGGTTTTTTGGGGACTCGCGCGGCCCGGCCATGGGGGGATTGTTTTGATTGTTGTGTGTTATTGTTGATTTTTGTGATTTTTGTGAGTTAGTATTGTATTCTTCTAGTTATTTGAGTTTTTGGAATTTGCTGTAGTTTATGGGTTTTTGATGGGGTAGGACGTGGTATTGGATGTTATTTCGATTGGGGTTATGGGGGTCTTGGGGGCAGTGTTTGAGGGGTGTTTGGTTTTGGTGGTGGGTTGATTGTATTTTGTTTGGTTGTGTGGTTATTTTGTTACATTTGTGTGCTTTTTGTTTTTTTACTTTATACATTTATTGGGTGTCTTTAGTTTGTGTTGGATGGGGTATTATAAGAAATTTATATTTGTCTTTTTACTGTTTGTTTGCTGACTTTGCCTTTTTTTTCTGCGTGGATTTGAATATAATTTTGGTGGATTGTGATCTGATTTCGGCTATTCCTCTATTATTTTCTGATTATGTTCTTTTTTTTTATTTTTTTTTTGTTTTTAAATTTTGTAGACTTTTGAATTTGGGTTTATTCCTGTTATCGTATTGCTTTTTGTTTTATGAATTTGATTTTTGAATTGTGTTGATGGATTAATGTATATGTTTTTTTGAATTCTTGTATTAATTCGGGATTATTAATCACTGCTTTAGGTATGGTGTCCAATTTATTATTATAATCTTTTAATCTAATTGGACTTTTCAGTTCAGCGTTTGATATCTCTTTTTTCTAATTTGTATTCTGTGATATCATGATTATTAAGTGTGTGGAATTTTTATCGTTGTTATGTTTTTTTTTTTTGTTCTTTAATACTATATTTATTAGCTGGAAGTCTTTGACATTTTTTTTCTTCTTTTTGCAGTTCTTTCGTTCTGTTGATCTATTTGTTTGTTCTGTATAATTTACCAATACTTTTGGGATTTTTGTTATTTTTATTATGGTTAATTGCCTTTATTCTGTTTTTTAGTGTTTTGTTTGTTGCATTTGCTTTGTTAGGATTGTGTTTTTGTTGGCTTTGATTCTACTTGTGTTTTTGGATATAGTTCTATTTGATTTATTGGTTTTGTTTGTTTATTTCTTTTTGTTATTGGTGTTGTGCGGTTTTGCTTTTTTTTTTTTTATGTAGTGATTGTGTGTTTGCTTATGGATATTTTTGATATATGACTTTCTGTTGTTTTTTGTGTATGATTGATTGAGTCTATTTTTTGAATTTTTGTTTTTTTATAAATGTGGTTATGTTTTCATTATCTTTTTATTTGTTTTTTATATTGTAAGTGATTTGGGCTTTTTGTTTGATGATTTATCTTTTTGGTTTTTTTTAGTTGGTTATTCTTATATTATGTGAGTTTTAATCCTTTTAATGTGTAAATTCTTTTGTTCATTGATGTGTTTTTTATTCTTTATTATGCTATGTGTTTAAATATTTCTTGTTTGATGGCTATTTTTTGTTTCTTTTTGGTGATGCGTAGGTGTATTGTTTCCCCCCACCGCCTTTTTCTGTGGTTTGTTGTGTAATTTTATTTTTTTGTTTCGGATCTTATGAGGTGGGCTGGAGTGTTGTTGTGAATATTAAGGATTGGTTATTTTTAAGTGTTTACTGGTTGTTATTTGGATTATTGTAATTTGTTATGTTTTTATTTTTTTCATATATTAGTTGGTTTGCTATTTATTGTGTTTTGATTATTTTTCTGATGTTGTTGGTTTTATTCTTTGCCGGGTCTTTTATTTTGTGTGGTTGAGGTTGTACATGAAGTGTCTTTTTGTGTTGTTTGTTGTTTATTGGGATGAATTTCATTTGGTTTTTCTTGATTTTTTGAATGATTTTTTGTATATTTAATGTTTCGGGTGTAATTATCGTGGATATTTTTCGGATGATGTATGACTTGTTGATGCGTGTCCTAGTTTGTTTCAACTAATATTTTTGTTGATTGTTGTTGTGTTCTGGATGGGCGGGTTGATGGGGGGTGTGCGGATGTAGGGGGGTGGGTGGGGTGTTACGGTGGTGGCGTGGAGCGGGGAGTTGGGGGTTTAAGGTTGTGGGTGCGTGTAATAGGTTAGGCTTTATGAGAAGGGTTGGGTGGTTAGTGGGCGGGGGTGCCATATGTGTTTTTGGAGGGGCGGTGGGGATTAGATTGGGGGTGGGTGGGATGTGAGAGACTGGTTTGGGAATGGGTTTGGGTGTCTGTTTGGGAACGTGTGAGGGGGTTGGGGGCGTGGGGGGAGGAGGTGGGCGTTGGTAGAGCATGTTGATATGTGTGTTTGGGGACTTATGGGGGCCTGGGATGGAGTGGGTTGGGATGGAGTGTGATGTAGCTTGGGAAGTAGGTGTGATTGATAGGTTTGCAAGTGTTGCTGTGAGGTGGGTTTTTGGTGAGGGTCTGGTAGCGGGTGGGTTTGGTAATTTGGGAGGTGGTGTGGTTTTGGGGGGGTGGGTTTTGTGTGTGGTGGAGGAGGGGATTGGTTGGGGGTGGGGTCGTAGAGTGTACTTTTGGTTTTGTTTCTTTTTCATATGTTTTGTTTTGTTTATATATTCTTTATGATGCTGTGTGTTCTTATTTATCTGAAGTATTTTTTTTTCGATGTTTTTGTTAAATTTTTTTTTTTTTTATTTTTATTGTTGTGATGTTATATATGAATTTTGATAACAAAATGGCTGTGAATAGGATATCAACTCTCAAGTGATGTGTTCGAAAATGAAAAAATCCAAGCTCATCTTTATTTATGAGTAAATTCTTATGGAAACATCATCTTTATTGATGACATTCATAACAATCAGTTAGAATGTCATTTAACACGCTTAATGATGTTTATAAAAGTGACTTTGGATGTCATTTAACGAGTTTAATGGGTTTAATGACTAGTTAATTACAGATCTTCAGTTTTTCTTTTGGTCTTATTAAATACAACATTAAGGTGTTTCAAAATGGGCTAAGGAAAGACTACCTAAGAATAAAATACACATTCACTCTGGGAGGATTTCAGGCATATAAGTCACTTTCGCCAGTACAACGTTGTACCATAGAAACAGAGTCGAATAAACAAATAAATTTGTTTTAAGAAAGCTTTCAAATACGTGTCTCAATCATTGTTCTGTATCTGTTTATTACTTATGTTTTCTTTAACTATTGTTTAGAGTTAATTGCATAAATGGTCCCTGTGGTCATTCGGATTTAACGAAAATGGTCCCTCAGGATTGTTGGGAATTAAGTTTTCCTAACTTAGTACCGACAGTGTAATAGTTAGTACTGACAGTTATAGTTAGTACCGTTAGTATTAGTTTGTAATAGTTAGTACCGACAGTACAAAATAGTTAGTACTGTTCGTGATAGTTAGTACCGTTTAAGAGATATGATTGAGATATATTAGGAAAAGATATGCATTGATTATGAGCATTATCTTCTACGCATTTTGTAAGTCAGTTAGGGTTTATCCTTAGTCTATAAAAGGATCCCTACGACATTAGAAAAGTACACATCTCATATCTCACTCACACGCATATCATATCTCTTATCATTAGTTAGGAATCTGTAATCATTCTGCAGATCAATATAAAGAACAATTATTGTTATTCTTCTTAGCATTATATGTTAGATTCCGCATAACATATAAGTGTTCATAGTCATTGTTTCTCCTATAATCATTGTGAAACTATCCATAGTGGTTATAATCCTTACCAGGCTATAAGATCTATTGAATTGAGATCCACACAACGCTTCATGAGCTCCAATCCGGCAATGGACTTCTTGAAACGACATGACATAAGCTTGAGACGCACAGCTGAAACCACACACTCAATAACTTGAGCAAACGACCTCTTCAAACCCTTGAATAAACGCTCATTCCTCTCTTGCCACACGAAGTATGCAGCAGCAGCAAGAACAAGCTTGGAAATAACACTCTTGGACGTGCCTCTATTGGCTGTAGGAGTAATAGCATCCATAATCAAATCAATAGAAGGCTGGATAGAAGGCAACCCCGCCAAATCTCGCAAATGAAACCACACCTAAGAAGAGAAGGGGCACTCAAAGAAGAGATGCTCATGAGAGTCCAAAGTGGTCTCACAAAGCGAACAATAGCTTGACATAGAACCAGCCACGTCCCAACTCCACAATCTGTCTTGAGTTTTCAACTTTCTTTTTAAAATCAGTCAAAGATTAAAGGCATGCCTCGGAATACAATTAGGATACCAAACCACATGCACCCAATTAACCTTAAAACCCCTAGGACGAATAGATTGCCAAACTGAACTAACCGCAAAGGGTTTAACAACACCTAAACTCGTGCGCCACTCGAGCTTATCAGGAATACCTTGATACAAACGAGGGGAGGGGATAGCCAATAACGAGGGATACTTCATCCCAAGATCAGGAGGCCACTCCAACAAACCCGATCCCATAATATTAGCAACCATTGAAGTCGAATTTAACCCCGATCGAGACCTATCTCTAGGCGAGACAACATTAGCAAGAGGGCTAAGAGAACACCACCTGTCAAACCAAATAGAAGTATTCGCCTCTCTAGGCGAGACAACATTAGCAAGAGGGCTAAGAGAACACCACCTGTCAAACCAAATAGAAGTATTCGCCCCATCTCCAATCTTGTGCCATAAGAACTCACGTATGCATGGACGAAGCTGTAGAATCTTCCTCCATCCCCAAGTCATATTACCACGGCATGGAATATCCCAAAAGTTTCGGTCCTTAATTTTATACAAGTGAACCCATTGAACCCAAAGCGAAGTCTTCTTTGTAAGCAGATTCCAAACATGAACCGACATAAGGGCTTTATTAAAGAAACCCAACCTTCTAATACCAAGACCGCCTTCGTCTTTAGGCAAGCACACAACGTTCCATGCGACCTTAGCCTTTCCATTACGCATGCTCCCTTGGCACCATAAAAAACTCCTCATAAGTTGTTCAATGTCAAGGAGAATACGCATAGGCAAGATAAAAACCGAGGCCCAAAAAACATGCATAGATGCAATAACATATTGCACCAATTGCAAACGCCCCACAATTGATAACGACTTGTTCTTCCAGTCATTAATCCGTGCCTCTACCTTTTCAATAAGCTCCTTGCAATCTCTATATACCAGCCTTGACGGAACCAATAGAACACCAAGGTATTTAACCGGAATACGACCCTCCTCAAAAGGCATAATCTGAAGGATACCAAGCTTAATGTGATTGAGCACATTACAAAAATATGTCGTGCTCTTAGGAAGGCTAGGCGTTAAACCCGAAACCTAGTTGAATTCATCTAACGAGTCCATAATGATCTTTGCAGATTGAACATCACCATGAGCAAATAAGAATAAGTCATCCGCAAAACATAAATTAATCACCTCCATTTTAGAACAATACCGATGAAAGGTGAACCCTTCTTCATCACGAACCCTACGCTTTAACATAAGCGTTAACACCTCCATAACAATAGTGAATAAATAAGGAGAAATAGGATCACCTTGTCGAAGACCTCTTTTCCCTTTAAAATGGCCATGAAGCGACCCATTAATACTAATAGAGAAAGAGGTAGTCGTGACACACTCCATAATCCACAAAATCATCTTCTCATGAAATCCAAGGCCTTGCAAAACAGCCCTAAGGAAACCCCAATCAACCGTGTCATACGCCTTTTGAATGTCAACTTTAAAAGCACATCTAGGAACCCCGCGATCTAAGTGGTAATTATGCATTAGCTCGTGTGTCAACAGGATGTTATTCGAAATACTACGTCCCAGAACAAATGCCGATTGGTTAGGACTAATGAGAAACTTCAAGCACCCCTTAATGCGATTAGCAATAATCTTGCTAATACATTTGAACAAAACATTGCAACAAGAAATCGGACGATAATCATTAACCCGAGTAGGATGTTGAACTTTAGGAATAAGAGCTATAATCGTATGATTCAACTCCTTTAAAAGTTTACCATTAGTAAAGAACTCCCTAACAGCTTTAATCACATCGTCTCCAATAATTTCCCAAGCATCTTTGAAGAATGCCGCCGTGTATCCATCCGGGCCCGGGGATTTGTCATTTCCCATAGAGAACAACGCCTCCTTTACTTCACTATCACTAACATACCTGACCATGTCAACAGTCGCGTCATGATCCAGAGTCTGCTCAAATAAGTCATGCGTATTCAGAGGCGAAGACAACCCCTCTTGGCCAAGAAACACTTCATAATGAGAAACAAACGCTTCCGCCACACGCTCATTTTCAAAAATCTGCCCCGCCGAATCAGACACAACATTAATACGGCTTCTACTTATTCTTCCTTTAACCGCCTTATGAAAATATGCCGAATTAGAATCGCCTTCCTTAAGCCATAAGATTTTCGCTTTCTGCTTAAGAAAACGCTCTTGCATGATAATGGCATCATTATAAGCTTGAACATATAGCACCTCTTCCTCACGAAGGACAACATTAAAAGGATCCACATCCAAATCGGCCTGGACACGATCCAACTCCATTCTCAAACGGTTAGCATTATCATGTATGTTACCATGTTCGTACAATAGTTTGCGAAATGGCTTCTTAAGATGCTTGAGCTTCCTGGTTACACGAAACATAAAGAAACCCGAAACATCCAGCTTCCAACCATTATTGACAACCTCTTTAAACCTACAATGTTGTGTAAGAATGTTAGTAAATTTAAAAGGCTGAGGAGACTTCTTAGCAACAGTAGGGATCCGAAGGACAGCAGGAGCGTGATCCGACGTGCGATAGGGCTGGAATACCGCATGACCACCTACAAAATAGTCACCAAAATGCAAATTACCCAATACACGGTCAATCTTTTTCAGAAGGCCATCAAAGCCCTTGGGCTTTTGATTCCAAGTAAAATGCAGCCCTGAACTAGGAATATCCATAACCTCAATATCATCAAGACATTCTTTAAACTCCCGCATAGCAATATCCACCTTAGACGAGCCAGCCGTACTATCAGCCAAGTACAAAGCCGCATTAAAATCACCAATGAGGCACCACGGGTGATTATGGATATAATGTTTATGGACACACAAATTCTCCCAAAGAGCTCGTCTTTGGGTATATTTATTATGACCATACACAAAAGAACAAAAGAGCTCCTTCTTTTCCAACTTCAACCAGATACGCGCATGGATGACCTGATCGCTTTGCGAAATAACCACGACATCCACATCATAGTGATTCCAGCCAAGAATAATGCGGGTACCCTTAACACAAAGGTTCCCATTCGAAGTCCAGTCCCAGTGCTTAAAAACACTAGCACACAATTTAACCAAATTAGAGTCCCGAGCATGCGACTCCAAAATAGCACAAACCGACAATTTATTATCGTAGATAACCTGACAAACTTCACTTTGCTTAGGGGAGAAGTTCAGCCCTCTTATATTCCACGAGGCGATACTAATCATTGGAAACTTCAACCTCGGGAGTGCTTGCCCCCACCGTATCCGAAACACGCTTACCATCACTCCCTTCAAGAATAAGTTCCTCCTTAGCCTCATTATCGCTCACATTAATACTTGTACCAGCCTCCTTCCACTTCTCATTCGTTCCCCAAACATTATCATCATCTTCCTCCCCCGATAAGGCACTAAACGAGTTCTGAACATTAACATTATTATCTTTGCTGCTACTTCCCTCATCGACCTTCTCACTACTACTTTGTTTACCATTCGTTGGCTGCTTCACACTCCACACAAATTTAGCCTTTGGCTTATCAAGTTTCACACCCTCTATATGTCTAGGATTACCATTATCAGCTTTCTTTCCTTTTCTCCGCCTATTTTTTACCACAGTAAATCCATCATCTTGTGTCACATTATTCTCCTTAATAGGTTCAGGCACACGTTTAGGGCATCCTTCCAAAGCATGTCTAAAAACACGGCATTCACTACAGCAAGGCGGTTTCCATTCATACTCCACTTTCATCTTTTCCATACTATGTCCCTCCCCATTAATAATTGGAATAGCCATCGTCACTTCTGTTTTGAGCTCCTTATCAGCCGACACCTCGATAAGAGCTCGAGCATACCCAATTCTTCCCCAAGGATCCTTACACATGGAACTAGTAAAAGCATCCAATAAGATAGGTTTTCCAATTTGAGTCCCAATCAAACTAAGCCCATCAGCCGAGTAAGCAACAACTGGGACTTTATGAATCTTCACCCAAATAGGAACCTTAGTAACATTATCCTTCGACAATGTTAGGTTAGGCGACCATTTAGTGATAATAAGTGGCTGATTGCGAATCATCCACGGACCTTGTTCCAAGACTTGCTCCATACCAGTCCTCGAAGTAAATTTGAAATAGAAAACATCATCATCATCTCGTATAACTTTCTGAAATCCAAACTTACTCCATGTGTTAGTCACGTAATTCTGCACCAATTGAAAAGCAACGTGCTTTCGAACGAAGAAACCCACAAGTGAATTAGCAAACTTATCTTGAGCCGCCATGACATGTTCCAAAGGAAGAACACAGTCAGCTTCCTCCACTCGTGACGTACTGATAAGAGTTCTAAAATTAAGTTGTTGCTTCTCCTTCTCACAAGAAACAGCGTCGACAAAAGATTGCGAGGGTTGAGCCCCCACACAATCAACAGCTGCTATACCATCATATTTGGTTCCATGAACCTTAACCTTCGGATCGTCCCAACCAGTAGGTCCATTCATCACAGGAACATCAGAACTCAACTTGGCAATGAAATCATTGAAATCATTAGCCAAAGATTTCGTAACATCAACTGGATCCTCCTTCTCCATCTCTCTCAAACCCACAAAACCAAAAACACAACAAAAAATACACCAAAACTAGGGCAAAAAACAGATCGAAACCCTAATTAGGGTTTACAACAACCAATCAAATCCTCCCTAGCCTGCTTCCATTATTGCGACAACGAATATAAAAATGAAGAACAACAAATGATAACAGGACGAAACCCTAATAACACCCGATTAATACAAACCCTAAAAATGAAACACAACCCTAATCCTAATGAAACACGTCGAACCAAATAAAATACGATTAGAGAATTATCAGAGATAAGTCACTATAATCCCACGATATCGAGTGATTGGTGATCAAACAAGATGCGGATAATCAATCGAAATCGAAACCCACACCCTAATGAGCACGTCGAACCAAATACAGAAGGATCAAAGTAAACAAATCAGAGATTACCCTCAATAATCAAACGTTATTCGGTGATTGGTGATCAAACAGGACCAAAAGCAGCGATCAAGGATGCTAGGGTTTGAAAAATCGCCATGTTAGAGAGAGAAAGGGTTTTTTTTAGATACAAGTATAATTCACTCTCCCTATCGATTTTCTTTTTTCTTTTTTCTTTTTTTTCTTTTTTTTGCGAAAAATGAGGAGTTTGTCTCTAACCAATATAAAACACACGCTTGGCCTCCATGAGGATTTCAGGCTTAGAGTCACTTCCGGCAGTACAACTATTTTGATCGTTGTACGGTTGTACCCTAGAAACAGACGCCGAATAAACAAAGAATTTGTGTAAGTCTTTAGTCTTGTACCTTTGTGTTTTCTTTAATTATTGTTCATGTTTTTTGTAATTGCATATTTATGCTTTTTTATGTATTGTATCATCATTATTATGATTTCTGATTTTGGATAGTTTTCCTTACATTTAACACCCACAAATACTAAATGATAAAAAAGGAACTACACAATTTCCTTATATAAAGTAGGGTAACTTTAGGTTCATCTTAGAGTAAGGATGAAACCCGTGGGTAATGGGTATGGGTTTATCAAACCCGTCACCTGAACCCGTGATTTTTTTCTCACCCGCCACCCACCCGTCACCCATCAATGGGTACAACTTTTTACCCATACCTATACCCGTGGTTACCCATCGCCCGTGGGTAAACCTGTGGGTTTGTGAAATGAAACAAAATCATAAAACTATGATATGTAAACTAACTATGAAAGTGGGTAATAAGACATCATATCAATTTTCTAAATACCAAGTTCACAAAATACTTAATGACATGTCTAAAACTAGAAAAATTAATCATCATTACACCAAATCGCATACATGTACTGAGATATATCATGTATATATCTTTGAAAATTTGATCTTTCATATTCATCTTTTAGTCTTGTAACTCAAAGAAACTGTTAGTTATCAAATATATATCAACAACCTTACAAATATTTAAGTAGTATAATAAATTTTATTTTAACACAAATGGGTTTAGAGGTATACCCGTGGGTATTTAGGCGGGTACACTTGTGGGTTTTTTAAATGGGTACACCCATGATGGGTATGCATTACCCGCCACCTACCGATGGGTATAAATTTTCACCCACAACCCACCCGCGGGTGAAAAATAACTGAATTACCCGCCCATTTACGTGCGGGTACCCATGAGTTATGGGTTTTTTCTCGCCCGTTGCCATCCCTATCTTAGAGTGCGAGCGAGATGGACCATCGCCCAAAGTTCCAAAATTTATGATACCTCAAAGAAAAAGTGAGATGTATTGATAACAAATACATGGGTTTGTCTATCGGTGTCTCGAGGGAAAAGTTTAACGTACCGATAAAAGGAAATTTTGAATTTAGTATTATAATTATGATTTAGTATACTTCATCCGTCCCAAAAGTTTAACTTTTACCTTAAATATCTTTTTTGTATTATATAATATATGATGAAAATTGTACCAACAAAAAATACACTTAAAACCCACTTTATTCATATAATTTGCATCTATTATATAACACACACGAAAATAGGTAAAGTCAAACTTGAATCAGTTTTACTCGGAAAAGTGAAACTGAACACTTATTTTGGAACGAATGGAGTAGTAATTTATATGTTTAACAATTTTTATTTCAAGATAAAAGTTTGAGTTTAATAAACGCAATTTAACCTATGTTCATGACACTCGTTAGACAGACCCTACACATATACATAAAAATAAAGACTTTTCATTTTGCATTTATCTTTAGGGTTTCAAATTTGAAGATTTGTTGAAAAAGGTTTCAGATTTTGTGAAATGATGCTATAAGTTAGATATGCATTACCACATGCCAATTGTTTCTTTACAGGGGTGACCGCATTTTTTGTCCTCCAATCAACCTTGAGTGGGAGACTGGTGAGATTTGCAAAACTGGAACCACGCTTGTCGCCCTCGGGTGGTCCTCCTCGGAGCGCTTGAATATGGCTAATCTTCGAGTTTCCATATGTGCTCGCAAACTCATGGGTTGTCATATTGGCAAAATGGTTCAACTCCAATTTGTATGGTTTGTTCATCTTGTTAACTTTGTGAACATGTCGCGCGTTGTACTTAAATACGTTGAACCGCTCTTGGCTTCTTTGCTCCACTTGGTGATGGCCTCTCCATCTATCATACATCCGCATTAAACTCTCTTCCGATTCAAGTTCTTTCTCGTGGAAATCGAAGCTCTCCACTAAGCCTAAAATCAAAACCAGATAGATTGAGCAGATAAGAAACGCGTTGATTTCCATTTTTGGAATTCGGCCGGCGAGCTTGTTATTTAGAAGAAATTCGAGTTATATTATCGACAACATGTAAGATCAGGGACTTATGGGCATGAAAACACAGTCATGGGTGTTTATAACCTGTTGAGAATGTTATGATCCAACTAGTAATAATTTATAGCCTATTTTTGGGGTCGATATATAACTTTTGTCACTTATATTTTGGGAAATATAATACCGAGTCAAGGGTACTACTATTATGATGATGCGAATGTGGCCATGCATGTTCTTCGGTTTTTTAATAGAGTAGAAAAATTGAGGGTATGTTTGGCAAGAAAATTTTAAGACTACGTTGCCATACATTTTTATAAAACAAAAGTTGATCACTTATGAGCAATTAGACTTCGATACCAATAAGAACAAATACCTAAAAACCGGAAATACTTGTATCCGTTACATTGCTATAACTATGAATAGGGCCGTTTTTTGGGAGTGCATGTGGTGCCATTGCACACGGCCATCGCTTGACGAGGGTCACACAATTTTATGCACTTATGTTATATATACACAATACAAGGCTCAAGTTTAATTGGTTTATGCACTATTGATACATATGTATTTTTTTTTGTGTTAAATGAAACCTCTTTGTGGTAATGGCATGGGGTTACCGAGATCCACGAGACGACCCTAACTATGATCCCAGCTAGATTACTTCAATGTTTTGTATCTATTGTTTACAACCCACAACCTTTTTTGATTAATCGAGTAAGTTGATGCAACTCGACTGAATGCCTGTTGCTAACAAATATCTGTACATATACACGTATATTGCCGATGGTTTACTTAGCTATTCTTGCTGAAAAAACACCGTAAAGCCGTTTCATAAGCTGTAAAGACGGCTCCATTTACAATAAAAGCTCGAAAAAGTGTACTTCCAAGTCCTCGAAATAGCACACTCGGGCCATCATTTTTAACACTCTTTCGAAAACAGTCCCAGCTTCCATTATACGCCACCTTTGAACTCGATGTCTGAGCTTGAAGTCTTGTTTTAACTACATCAACAGGATAACAACAAATCCAACTATTGACACCCGCTAGACCTCCTGCGACAAGCATTGTTGCAAAGCTTTCATCACCGTTTTTCCGGCATCCCGGATGGATTTTTTCTCGAGCATATTCGTATGTCCAAAAATATACACCGTATGATGGGGCGTCACGTATGGTTGTGATGGTTAGCCCTCGAAATATTCCTTTGACTCCTTCGGCTTTTATTATGTTTCTGGTGACACTAGATGGCCCGGTTTTTGTTTGTTTTGGTGTTGTTTGGTTTTGTAGCTGTAGTTGGATCTTTATTAGTTCGATTGGGGTTATTACAAGGCTTTGGATGGCACCGGCTCCAAAGCCTCCTAGTGCGACACTTCCGTATGATGCAGGTTGTGTGGCAGAAATGTAGGGGTCAAATGCTCGTGACAATGTCGCGTTGCATTGAAAAACCAGAGCATTCTGCATCAAAAGATCAGGTGGATAATTTTTTTTTTTGAAACAGATCAGGTGGATAATTAACCCATTCATATAAGAACATGTAAATTTGGGTTCAAATTAGTCATTTTATCACATCCAAACAATTATTACAACACTTGAATAAGCTTGATGATAAAGGATATGGTCGATCTCAACAGAGAGTTTAGACTGCTTATTCTTTTCTTGTTAATGTGTTACGTTTAGCATACGGAAAATAGGTTCAAAAAGGCGAAATGGGATGGGAATCTAACCTGAAACGCAACCGATGCAACAGGGGCACCCATGCCTTTAAAAAGGGCAAGTGGTCCTTCTTTAGTTGCGATATTTCTAAGAATATTAAACGTAGAACTATTTAAGCCGCTTTGCTGTTTGATTCTCACGGTATCTAGTGGGTGTCCTGCCACAACTCCAGCGATTCCCCCAAACCCTCCGGCCACAAATTCTTTGCCCCAACTACTTGCAAGAAACTCGGGCCATGAATCCATTCCGTGGACCTTCTATGGGAACATACAATTATTCAAAAAACGAGGCTTGCTCGGATTAAAGAATATACGCGAGGACAACGCAATCAGAAAACCGTTTTTTCAGGGTTACCCTGTATTTGATGGGTTTTTAGAGTTCTTTCTGAATGCAGATTCTGTTCTTTTATGTTGATTGGAAGGTCTTAGAAATTGCATCATAGCAACATTTGAGGGATTTATGTCTTTAAAGCCTAAGAAAAAGGGATGGTGCCAAAAACTAAAGCCTACCCATTTTCTAGGAGATGGATTGTGATAAAATCAGCCAATTAAGAATCAGGGAAATGGGTCAAAAATGGTTCCAACATGGGTCAAATTGCAGAAGAATAAAGTGGTATTAAGTTATAACCATGACCCTTAAAAAAGTTGATCGATGACCTCAAAGGATAAACGCAGAATGATCCAGCTGAGTTTATCGAGTGCCAACTAAGTTCATCAAATTTCCTACATAAACCAAGGATGGCTTCTAATTCAAATTGTGTTCTTGTTAAGTCGAATAATATTTCCCTCTTTATTTTGCAAACAAAACTATAAAACATTAGTTGATTAAATGTAATGCGAAAAATGTTGGCTTCGAGTTTAGATTCAACTCGGAGGAGAACAAATATTGTGCATTTGTGCCTAAGGTTCTAAAGATATCCTATTCAGCGCATGTGTAATTAAAACAAACGATAAAAACCAAATCAGCAGACCCAAAACAGCATCAAGACAAAATATTAGAACATGATTATTACCCGAAATTCAAATGCACTAACAAATTGTAAACGGTTTTAATACTGAATCCAGAACACATTCAGACATATTAGGAGCAACATTTACTAATCACACCATAAGCAACATCACTTTAGAAAGACCGACTCATTTCTTCCCACTTTTCTTCAAACCAGCACCTCCCAAAGCTCCCTTTTGAGCTTTTGCTCTGAGCTCCTTAAGTGCCTGCACAACATATACGTTTAACATTTAGCAACAGGTATTTGTTTACAACAAAAAACACGACACATATTACAGGCAAACAAAATATAACCTTTTCCTCATCCTTCTTCTTTTGAATGTTGGCCTTGTCTACCTGCAAATTCAATCGATATTACCAAATGTAAGAATACTTGAACCCATGATTATATAGTTAGTTGGAGAAGAAAAAATACAAGTATAAAGCGCCGTTTTTATCTTATAGGCAACTAAT
The DNA here is from genome assembly GCA_026074375.1 of Tanacetum coccineum. NCBI lineage: Eukaryota > Viridiplantae > Streptophyta > Magnoliopsida > Asterales > Asteraceae > Tanacetum > Tanacetum coccineum. Next base: position 28,764 of record BQNB010034615.1, read on the forward strand.
GTCGACTAGTCCATTTGTTGTGAACATTAGTTTACTTGAAGAGTTAAGCTACAATCAACCAATCAGAACTACACCGTCTTAAAGACAAACACCTCTTTCATTTATTCAGTACTCGTATGCTTCTATCAGTTAATGTAAGCGTTGATAATTTTGTTTTGTAGTCTTAAAAAGACGAGTTACTTTTGCTTTGTTTCATTATAAAATAATCACTGAACATAGTGTTTTGATCAGCTTCCTGTTAAACTAGCTATTAAACAAGTAATCAGAATCGGTTTCAGTACGCCAAAACACACTAGTCACAATAATCAGTTTCAAACACATGCGAAACACTAGTTTAAGTGTTCTGGTTTATGCTATGACATCAGAGTGACACTAGTTTTTAATATACATAATTCTTAAGCATAAAGATTTCACATCATTATCGTCCATAACCAAAGATCTGAAATAACAATTACACTAAAAAGTAAATCAATACGAATAGTTTTTATCGACTAACTCAGCAACGGTGTTCTGTGTCCTAATGCTAAGCTTATTTGAAGTGTTTAGTATCTTACTGTGTTATCATATTACAATAAGCTTGAACGGTTAGCTAAACACAACTAGAAAAAAGCTTAGATAGCTAATTTAATGTTAATAAAGCCATAAGCTACTAAGGGGTGTTTGTATTAGCTCATTTTTTGAGCTTATCAGCTTATTTAAAATCGGAAAAGAAAGCTCTGTTAGAGCTTATCAAGTTGAGATAATGAACTTAAATAAGCCAAAAAAAACAGAGCTTGCCTCAAAATTCAAATGAGTTGATAAGCAAAAAAAAAAACAAGCTGATCCAAAGACCCACTGGCATAACATCAATCATAAATCATTTTTCAACAGCTTATGGCTTATTTGGTTTTGAGCTTATGTTTCATAACCCACTTTTCGTGACTCACATAAGTTTATATAAGCACAAAACCAAATAAGCTATAAGCCAAAACAAACACCCCATTAGGTGTTTGTATTAGCTTATTTGCTTAGCTTATCAGCTAATTATTAACCAGAAAAGCTCTGTTAACTCAATTTTCTCGGCTTATGAGCTTATCAAGATGAGCTAATGAACTTAAATAAGCCGAAAAAACTGAACTTGCGGAGATTTTAAAACTCAAACAAGCTGATAAGCGGAAAAAAAAGCTGATCCAAACACCCACTAACATAACATTAATCATAAAGCATCTTTCAACGAATTCCGCATGATGGGGTGTTTAGCTAATAACCTTATTATAAGTGCATAAGCTACTAAAGGGGTGTCTGTATTAGCTTATTTTCTTAGCTTATCAGCTAATTTGAAATCAAAAAAGCCCTGTTAACTCGCTTTTCTCGGCTTATGGCTTATATGGTTTTGGGCTTATGTTTCATAAGCTCACTTTTTGTAGCTTATCTGAAACTTTTCGACTTACATAAGCTTATTATGTCCTAGAAAATCTGGATTAAGGTCAAATGAGCTTATCAAGTTGAGCTAATGAACTTAAATAAGCCGAAAAAACTGAGCTTGCGAGCTTTTCAAAATTCAAATAAGCAGATAAACAAAGAAAACAAGCTCATCAAAACACCCACTAACATAACATCAATCATAAATCATTTTCAACGGCTTACGGTTTTATTTAGTTTTCGGCATATGTTTCAAGCTCACTTTTTGTGGTTTATTTTAAAACTTTCCGGCTTATAGCTTATATAAGTTTATTATATCATAATAAAATTGTAAAAGCCAAAAAGTTTCAAAATAAGCCGCAAAAAAGTGAGGTTATGAAACATAAGCCCAAAACCAAATAAGCCATAAGCCGGCTATATAAGCCCAAACAAACACAGTAAATTAGTGTTTAGTAGCTCATTCAAGGCTTAAAAAAGCTCTTTTTTTTTATTAAAAGACATGATCACATAAGCTATAAAATATACTAATCACAAAACAATAAGCACAAATCATAAGTGTATACCTCATCGTATTCCTTCTTCTCAGATTTTGGTGCCTTCAAAGGCTTAGCTTTTCCACCTATTAAAAAAAACCCATAAAATTAATCACAATTTTATATAAAATTAATTAACAGATCTTTATGAATTAAGTGAAATTACCCATCTTTGACGACATGATCGAGCTTTGGGAATTAGGGTTTGTTTGATTGTTTGTGTGAATTGGGGGTGGAAAATATGACCTAGTTTTCACGCTATAATTATTAGATGCGTTTGGGGGAGTTTATATAGGCGACTAAAGGCACGAGTTTCTAGATGAGATATTTATTTTTCCAATAGTTAATTACATGTTTGGTACTTGTGTTTTACACGAAATTGCATGTTTGGTTCTAAAATGCAAAAAATTACATCAATGGTCTATGCGGTTATCCAAATTGGGTTGAACAGTCATTTGATCAATTTTCATCCAATTGCAAGTTAACTGTAGGGACATTATCGTCTTTTCACGTCTAAATAAACCATAAGGACCATTTATGTAAAAAAAAATCAAATTTTTTATTAATTAATAAAAAAAGAAAAAAATATATGGCAAAAACAATATTCTGCTTTATCCAAAAAAAGCCCATACCTGAACCAAGCTTAGTTACTATCCATCCCGTCACTCATTTGTTCTCAATCTCCTCCATTTCCCCCAATTTCTTAAACCTTAAATTAAAATGGCAAGAGACATAGATAGAACATCAACACCATCTTTTACAGCTTTGTCCATAGCAGCAAGGATATCTGAAGCAAAACAACCCAATTTCCAACATAGTTTGTAACTAGCCACTCTTGCATGGACAACCATTCCACGGGTTGTTCCGCTAGCATAACCAAAAAGACTTGCTTGGCCGCTTGACCACCTGCAGTTGTGGTCGACGTATGTGTCCCGTGACCTTCATCGTCACGGGGTGATGCATTTTCATTAATAAACTCACCTGCTTTCACAACAATAATTCATTAGTCACATTTCTTTTAAATTTATAAAAACTAGCTTACATTAACCACCTTAAAACCCTACTAATCAAAACCCACCGTTAGCCAAAAACCCTAACCACCACCATCCACCACCTCTCCTTCGCCACATCCGAAGACGCCGCCTCCGAGTGCTGCCACCGCAAACGCCGCCTCCGCATTGAACCCCCTCTCAACTCCCTTCGCAACTTTAATTAATGAATCTTTGGTACTAGGGCTAGGCAGTCGTCTGGGAATGTGTTTGTATAATCGATCATTGTGTGGTAGAGTGGCTGATGCGATGGTAGAGAGGGTTTATATACTTCCGGTGAAAGTGGTGTGGTCAAGAACTAAATGGTGTTTGTTTGAAAGATTATTGGTTATTAGGAACAAAAAAAGAACAAATTAGGAAAAAGAGTAAATTGCAAAAATCGTCCTTGTGGTTTGTCAAATTACGCGTTTTGTCTGTATGGTTCGGAAATTGCAAGCAACGTCCTTTTAGGCAAACTTTGGGTTCATTTTCATCTTTGTTCAAACTGAAATTACTGAAATATCCCTCGTATTAGTGATGAGTGAAAAAAAGAACATAGGGGTATTTCAGTCACTTCAGTTTGACCAAGGACGAAAATGAACCCAAAGTTACCCCCCACAAGGATGTTGCCTACTGATGACATCAATAACGTCTGTTTATTAGCATCATTTATCTCAGCTATATTGTTTTTTTATATTATTTTATCTAAGATTTGATACTTAATTACTTATTTCTGTTAATCTCATTTATTATCGAGCATTTTGTGAAAGTTAAGGAAAAGAACGTGTTTTGGAACGTAAACGATGAAGTTCGAGAAAGTCTGCTAAAACTGAAGAATACGCCGTATCATTCTAGATAGATATGTCGTACCCCAAGACTTAGACGAATTCAAGACCATTGCCTCACTTTGAAGAATACGCCGTATCCACTTTATGAATACGTCGTATATGATATTTTGGTCAACGTTTAAGAACAAGCTGGTTATACTTCAATATGCCGTATTCACTCAAGCATATACGGCGTATTTGTGCCCTAACTTCACAAAGCAATCCATGACCAGAAGACCCCATGCACCATATCCATATGACTTTATACGTCGTATTAGAAGGCAGTATATGAATATTCTGGAATACTATATTCGTGGAGGCCACGCCAAGTTACCTCAATACGTCGTATTGGACCACTCCAATAAGGCGTATCAACCTGATTTCATAGCCTATATATAGAAAACCCTAACATCCGGTTTTGGAGAGCATCCAACCACCAAGCATGATTCCCAAACAATTTTAGAAGCCAAGAAGGACATGCAAGTGCATCAATTCCATAAGATAACTCTTGTAATCTTTATACTACCCTATAAGCGTTCGGTTAGCGTATCATTTTCCTTACTTTAATCGTTTGTCTATGATACTATGTATTGTTACTATGACTATGGGCTAATACATGTAGGTATTAGCCACGTTTATGATAATTTAATGTTTGATTTGTTTATATTGATTGTTTATCTTTTTGTTGCATGTTGATTATGTTTATCACTTCATACTCGTTTATTGCTTAATAATGTTTTCATCTTTCATTCAACTGGATCTATGATTACAAATGAAGTGTTGTAACTTAACTGTTATTTGGGCGTAGGCTAGAGTCTGGGATTAATACTGCATATAGCTTATTTATATAACTAGACCAATATGATCACAAATAAAATCTTGTTTCGGCCTTTGGTTAAGTGAATGGTAGACTAAGAGGTGACTTAGGATTACAAATAACGTTCTGTTTCCATTGGTAGTTAAGTGGATTGTGGACTACTAGTATATAAATAACCATTAGACGATAAGTTGGTAAAGCCTTGATGAGCTAGGTTTTGATATCATCATCAATATTGTCACCTAGATATATTATAATCAATGATGTGAGCTTTATGCGGATTTAGGTTAATTGTGACAGGATTAACTGTAATATAAACCTCGAGTTTATGGAGAAGTACCACATAGCTTTGGAATGATATACCACCAACGAAGTAATACAATCATTGCACACATAAACAGTTCCTACATTTTTATTTAATTGAACTGGCTAATATGTTTTCTTACATATGTGCTTGACCACTTCTTTTATCGCATTGTTTATTTGCTTGCATGTGTTATTTGTCTCATTAGTTTAGATTAAGCCAAAACTCCTGTTAGTCTATTAGGCTTAAAACCCTATTTGCGTTAGTTTAGGTTTAATGTAGGAATAATTATAACTAACATAATATAACTAAAAATTGTAGGTAGATTTCAGTTATTATTTGCCTCACGCATTATGTGATCGGACACCCCTACTTAACAACGAACCTACAATCGATCGGGCACACTGCCCGTTAGTGTTAGTTAATAAGTAAAGTCGGAAAAATATAAATACTAAAACTTGATGATATAATTACCTATACCAACGACAACACATCACCTGCAATTTCTGAACCATACGAACGAAACGTGCAATATGGCCAAACCACAAGGACGATTTTTACAATTTACTCTAGGAAAAATGACGGTAACCCATTTTTAACAATATGCATCACATACTTAATGGAAGGACCAGTAGATTTGTTATGGTTTGGTGTTATCCTTATGGTTTGGGTCGAACAAGTAGCTTTGTTAACGGATACACTCAAGGTCTGTATACTCTAGCTAGATACAAAGGGTAACACGAGGCATGTGAGTTCTAGATTGATGTCTATTGGAAGGACGTTGCCTTCTAAATGGGAAGATATGGAGAGGTGGATATGTAGTTGAGGAGGTGTCATTTTATACATTATTTTGGGGTCATTTAACCCCCTAAATCATGCAAATATGCCCAGATTACATGCTTAATCGGCTATTTTCAGGTTTTTTAGCATTTGGCTGGCATTTGGAGAAATACACGTGGACTTGGGTCATTTGGAGAAAGATCACGGACAGAGATTGCGGACACAAATCTCATGAAGAATTATGCAACAATGGCTGGAGACGGTGTCGCAAGCATAAAGCGACGCCATTGTGATTCATTTGGTGACGGTGTCTGGACATTGGCGATGGCGTCACAATGTAGCCGACTTACTTAAAGTGAATCTAGAACCATTCAGTGGCGAACGGCGTCAGGAGCATCAAGCGACGTCGTCGCGTTATTTTATCTATATATACAAAACCGATTTTAGGGTTTTAGTGTGTAACTTTTGGGATAATTTTGTATAGCTTAGGGAGACGAACCCTAGCTCTTGTAGCAACTTCATAGATCGTATTTAGGGCCTCAAAACCCTATTGTACTACCTTGAATCCATGTTTTAATCCAAGTAATGTTATTTATCTTTAATCATTCAATATGTCTATGTGTTGTTTGATTGATTTATCTCTTTTGCTTTCTTTTATACATGCGAGGCTAAAACCATCCTTTTTATTTGCTTTATGATTGAAGAAGTCGGATTGGTTTATCCTTTTTTACTGTCTGCTTCTTTGATTGATGATTGTACGCGTTAGGTTCTAGAAAACCAGCTTTTGTCTGTATCATTGTAGACACGTCTAGGGAAACGCGAGCTTGTAGGTTTTTTTCTCTGTGTTGACTGTGCGTAGAAAGGATACCATCGGGTAACAATCTTCATACTACCTTGCCCCTTATATGGTTGATCCCTCTTAAGTTATTTCACATGCATTTAATGTACTCTTAGGGGCCTTGTAATAGTCTTCATACTACTCATTACTTGTTCGTGCCCTAAGAAAGATTAAATAGACGGGGGTTTCGTGTAATCCACTTCTTGACCTAGGACAATACTTACACATATCATCACAAGTTTGGACAAGGGCAAAACAAAGATTAGGAGAAGGTAGTTAGTGGATTGATTAAGTAAATACATTTAATTATCATTAAAGTTATACAGTAGATTAGATATTGCTTAGTTATTAGCTTATCAACCAACCTCTCAACCATCACGATTTTCACCTGCTTTCTTATTAATATAAAATAACAAAAAATTAATCTTCTCTCACCTCTAGAATTCTGTTAGACCGTGATTTAGTCTTTCCTAAATATTCCCCTTAGAGAACGAATTAAAAACCCATCGAGTTTTTCTTTTGGCCATATACTACTACTACAAACGGTTAGGTACTATGCCTAGGGAGTTGTAAAACTTCTTGTTGTAAGTTCTACGACTACCGTATCATAGTTTTTGGCGCCGTGATGTCAGGAATAGTTAGGTTTTGATCATGTTTAGCATAGTTCTACTTGCTTGAATCCTTTCAAGTAAGAATTTAATTTCCGCATATTAGCTTTCTCGTAGTCTATCTTTTCTTTGTGTTAATTGTTTTGTAATCCATTCTCGTCAACCACCATGGGAGACGAGAATCCTATCCATACTATTGAAGACTACTCCAAACCTAGCCATGAGGGCTACATGAATACCATTGAGCTCCCCTGTAGGAACAACGTGGTACCTATTCGAAACGACACATCGGTTAGAGCAAACGATGTAATGCTCATTCTAACGGACTTCGGTCGAGGATCCAAACACAAACACCCTCTAGTTTTCTTAAACTTGTGACTTCACTTGTCACTTATAGTGAAAAAGGGAAAGAACGCGCCTACAGTTTATTTTAATTTTCCCTTCGCGATCAAGCTGAAATTGGATGCTTGATAGTTCCTTCCAGCAAGATCCATCACCATTGAGAGGATCTTACTACGTTTCCTTGGCTCAATTCTTTCCAGCGGGAAGGACGCAACAAACTTCGCGCAATGATATCTGATGTTCAACCCATCATGAAGAATTTATATTGAAGCATGGACTCGTTCAAGGGGACTTTACTCAAAAGTCCCTTATCATGGCATCGATCGTTGGCTTCAAATCTAATTTTTTTTATGATCATGTCTCCTTTCATCTTAAGTGTGAAATTGACCGCGCCGCCGACGACAAACTCCGCAAATTTAAACACTGCTGACGATCTGTGAGGAATCTCGAGTACCTTGCCCTTTCAACAATGAGGGCTGGGATGACACAAAAGAATGTTCGTTCCAAACGGTGTCAGGCTATTTCTACGCCTTTAGTTACCTCAAAAACACCTGACCGAAGGACTTCTGAGCTTGAAGAATAGATTAACTTCTTACTAAAAAGGGATCACGACCGACACCTAAGACCAAGCTCAACAACACATTTCACAAGGCTCATGCCAAAGCAGTCTTACTTCAAACCCACGCCTACAACATCAACATCAATAGAAGAGTTTAATGTGGCAATGCAGGAGTTTAAAGCATTTAGCCTTCCTGCTTATGAGTGGTTATTAAAGATTCCACCTCAGCACTGGGCAAGATCACATTTCTCAGGTACTGAATGGTTTCAATTAGGTAAATAGTTTCTTAGTCTAATTTACTTTTACTGAGAATACATTGTTTTTTAAATAGGGAAATGTAAGTCAGATATGTTGGTGAACAATATGTGTGAAGTTTTTAATGGAAAAATGCTTGGTGGTAGAGACAAGGCAATCATTTCTACATTGGAATTTGCAAGAGAGTATCTCATGAAGTTTTTAATGTACCATCTATTCTGCTACCACCTGAGCATCAACCACAAGTTGGCAGACCACAGAAAGCAAGAAGGAAGTCTCAGTTAGAGAGAGATGCATTAAAGATAGGAAAGAGTTGGAAGCTTACCAGAAACTATAAGACTGTGACATGTGACAAGTGGAAGCAAAGGACACAACTCAAGGACTTGCACTGGTCCAAGAAATCCACAGTCCCAAACTGGTAAGAGGAAAACAAGAACTGCTGGTGAAGATGATATGTCAGGAACACAAACAACTGCTGCATCTCAGAGAGGTATTTGTGTTTTGATTATGAATATATGGTTTTTTTGTTTGACATTGAATATATGGTAATTGGTCAGTTTGATCTAAGTAATTTTCTTTTACTTTGATATAGGAACAAGATCAGATTATGCTGCTACTGATAAAGGGAAAGGTGTTGCAGTAGATGATGGGTCAAATAAGAAGAAATGTCAACCCAGGAAGAAAATTATTAACATTCGTTAACAATGATGTTAGGTTTATGTTAGTTTATGTTTGTTTGTTTAAGTTTAGGATTATGACAATTTGGATTGTGTCTGTTCACTCTTTGAATCATGTCTGATGTTTAGTTAAGTTATTTTGGATGTTGATGGCATATATGCCTTCAAAACTTAACTATTTAATGATACTTAGGCAAGTTATGGTAATGGGTCAATTTGGTTTTTTTGTTTATGGTAATGGGTCAGTTTGACTTGAGTATATTGGTAATGGATCACTTTGTCGTCATTAAAATAGAGCCACAAACTACTAATGGTTAATGGTAATGGGTCAGTTTGACTTTACAAAGCAATAAATAACTTTGATTCATTCACAAACACAAACAAAAATAACAACTAACTTGGATTCATTCATAGATCATAACAAAGATGCACAGACACCATAACTATCAACTGACTTGAGTACACCACCTAAACACAATCTATATCTAGAACATAACATCAAAACACAAAAGACAATCCACAACTGACTTCAGTACACCACCTAAACACAATCTATATTTAGAACATAACATCACTTACAATAGCTTGAAAACAACAAACATTATAAAAAACACCAAGAAACATAGAGATACTTCTTCATCCTTGCTCTTTCTTCCATCGCATGCTGAATCTGGGCTTCATGGTTGTTCAATGATCTCAATAGTCCAGGTATGATTAAAGTAGATCGCCGACACATAGGTGGGTCAAGCCAATCTATGAAACCGCAACATACCCAAAACCTTCGTCCTGGGTTTTCATTGGTCCATGATGTTCTCACAACTGCTTGTGCTCCACAATGACATCTCACCATTTTTAATTTTGTTTTGATGGGTGAGTTTAATTAGGGATTTATGTTAGGTTAAAAAGTGAAAGGGGTATGCCGTCACCTCGACACTTGTGACGGGGTCAGGATATTCTTGACGGCGTCAAACGCCCAGTTACAGGAAAATTCAAAAATTTTAAGTATTTTTGAAAATATAACTTGTACAACACTTAGAAAGTTTAAATTCTTTTATAAACCTGCAAAACCATGAGTTTAACAATTCTCTCATCCTATCTTTACTGCTTTTGTAGAGTCGAAACCATAACTTCTTATTGGCAAAACTTTTAAAATAAGCTAGAAAAAGCTCACAGAAAGTGACAGATTTGCTATTTATAACTAATGACTAAACACTAACCTATTTGTCTTATTTAAGACACAATAAGCAAAAGTAAAGACAAATAAGCTAAGGACAAATCTTAATCTAGAACTAATAAGCTATAAGGGCTACCATTAAGCTAACAGATTAAGCTAAGAAGCTACCAAATTCCTTAAGACAGCAGACTAGAAAACAAAACTTAATTGACTTTAAGACAAAATTTAAGCTAATTTTAAAGCTAATTAAGCTAAGAGAAAAGCTAAAGGACTTAAATCAGATAAAAACTAATACCTAAGGAACACAATTAAGCTAAAATTCAGGTTATAATCTTGACAAATGAACTAGAAAAAGAATCATGAAAATGCCAGACTACACTAATTTTTTTTGGCCTTTTAAACTTGAAGACAGATTATAAGCTTAAAATGAGGACTCAATAAGCAAAATTTAAGGTAAAAAGCTAATCACAGATAAAGACCATGACTTATTAAGCAAATACAACTAAAATTAAACTAATAAAACCACTAAATAATCTAAAAACTTAAAATGAGACAGATTGCATACCAGACTTATTTGATTTAGACTCTTTATGCTAATGACTTTTTGCAACAAAGCTTATGGACTCTAAAATACTTTGACTACCTAAAAAAACTTAAAACAGCTAAAATTTATCATTCAACAAGCTAGTCAAAACAACAATTATCCAACATTAAGCTATGAATCAATCTTATAGACCCTAAAGAGAAAAAAAATTCAAAACATTTGACAGATTTTGACAATAGAACTCAAAAGGTTAAACTTATCCTAAATGATTCCAAAACATATTTACTTTGATAAATTTTGAGTTGGATTAAGCATACAAACCTCACCTCATATGCATATTGTCAAACTTAGCTTAATTAGACAGATTAGGATACTTTTAAATGACAGTTTTAAGACTTTTATAAAGAAACTAGAAACTTAAACTAATCTTATACTAAGCTTATTAAAGCTAATATTAAGACCAAATTTAAGCTCATTAAATCTGTCCTAATGACCAAAAGCAACATAAGCAGTCTTAACTAAGTTAAAACTGCTTGTGCCAAACACCCCTTTAAGTTCTTAAATTTCAATTTTAAGCTAAAAACATATTTGAATAAGCATTAAAAGATGAAAACAGATGAAGCAAAATGATAATAAATGACTTATAAGCACAAACTTTAGAAAAATAAGCACTTATTGAAAAGCTACTCTAATAAGCTATATAAACTAAAAATTGGACAGATTTAATGCAAACTGAAAACAAACTTAATTAAACTATAACTTGAACACCATAAGCTAACATTAAACTAAATAAGCACAATTAAACATGAAATAAGCAGAATAAGCTAATTAATAAGCTAAATAAGATAATAAGCTAAAATAGAGAAAAAGGAATGTGTACCTCTATCCCAGCTAAACAGGGATCTATAATGCTCTTTAGAGCTTAAATCAACAAGCTCCAGCTTGTTTAAAAAACAAGCTGGTATTGTCCATAAGCCCATCCCAATCTGGCTTATCATCCAAAACATAAGCTAAGGTAATTTTGAGTGATTTTGAGTGAAAGGCTAATTCAGTTAAGCTTAGGAGAGCTTAACTGAGTTAGGACTAGCTTACTAATGTAGCAAAGAGCTTAATGAGCTTATTTGGTCATTTCAAAACACATATTAAACAAATTTTCATAAAACTAAAACGTAAATTTAAAGCACAACATAAATGAAACTTAAATTTTATTAATACCAAAACAGATTACAAAGATTAAAAGGGAGATTACATTCAAGAAAAGCAAGAAATAAGCTAAAAATTACATTAAGCTACGCTAAGATACTAAAAGCTAGATGATCCCCTGTGTGTGAGTGAAGGCCTCTATTTATAGCATGAAGAGGAAGGATCCAGAACCTCTAGGAGCGTCTTCAATCATTAATCCAAGCCCTTGATTCCATTTCCACTCATCTGAGCCCTTGGATCTTAAACACGTTTCTCAACCAATCAAAATCTTTAGGATTGCCAGCGTGGCTATGTGATTGTTAGTGGGTGTCAGGGATAAGGCTTCTAGAAGCTCAAGAGGACGTGTGTGGGGTGAATGATTATTTACCCTGGTTCTTGTTGTTGTAAAAACAAAGGAGGGAAAGGAAGAAGGAAACACAATAATTTTGACTTGTGATTATAACGTTGGGTTGACTTGGACCAGGTTATACGTTTGGGCTTTTATTTGGGCTTGATGGTTATTAAGTTGAGCCAGGAATAGGATATTTAGGAATTGGACTTTTAACATGTATAAGGCTTAAGGGTTTATAAGTATAGATCTTAATGGGCTGACCCGGCCCAATAAAATGGGTACGGTTTGGCCCATTAAATAAAAATACACCTTCGGCTTTGATTTTTCACGCTCTTTCTATTCTTGTGCTCGGTTTTGTCAGTTTTGCCTTTGATTTTGTCCTTTTGTTGAATATCTGTTACCTGCAAGACACAATTGACAAAACACACATATACAATGCATTTTTCATATATTATTGGTCATTATTGGTCTTTTTAGCTTAATAATAAGAAATAAAAGATATGTGTTTAAGCACATATCATATATGTATCTATCTAATGGATTTTATGCTTGGTGTAGTTTAAGCACATATATGTATCTATCCAATGGTTACAGGTTATATTTGACAAGAAGAAGCTTGGAAGATCTTAGGATGTTTTCATTAGACGACGTTTGGAGGACGATTTAACTAGTTATCGCATGTTTCTTCTCCATTATTGAGCAAACCAGGGGAGTACTAGTTTCTTTTACTTGTTTTCTTTTCCATTTATTCGTTTTTACGGGTACTTCTATAGAACATTGGGGACAATGTTCAACTTAAGTGTAGGGAGGAAAATAAGCCTTAGAAACTATTCCTTCATTTTCCATTTGCTTTGTTCCTTAAAATGATGAGTAATATATCGAAACATAGCATAAAAAGGTAATTTTGACCAAAAATTAAATTTTTTTATGACACATACCAACGAAAATCGAGTACTAATAGCGTCGCATGGATAGGAATGTGTATGACTAGCACAAAAACCCTCAGAATTCCACCCCAAAAATGTGAGGTCCGCCTTTAGATCTATAGGAATTCGGGTATCTATCATTGATACCCAAGATAGTTTATACCTTTAGCTTTCTCGAGTTAAGGTTCGAATGCAGTCATATGTGTCTATTCCGTCATTACGGATGTGTACATGTGGTCTTTGTCGCCTTTTCTAGAGCATTGAGATCGGTATTAAATTATATGAGTGTACCGATAGTATATTAAATTCTAGAACTTGTTTTTGTGATGCATCCTGAGACCGCATAGTAAGTATTAGGATTTGCTAGATAAGAGGCACTAGGATTAACCCATGTTTAAACCTGTAATTGTTATTATGGTCACATCGATCATGTAACTATCCCACACCCTTGCCATGCTCTCATTTTTAGTGCAGGATACCCATAGTACAACCCTCCGAGCCTATCATTTTTCACGGTTCTCGTAATTTTCTAGTTAAGCCTGACTATTAATGAAGAGTATTGTCACCCTTAAACCAATCGTTACACCCAAATCGTCTTAGCCTACCTTGTATGTACTCACCTTTAGTACATTATTGTTTTAACCCAAGTTAATTATTTGAGTACACGGTTGCTAAGTCCTTATCTTTGTAAATACTGTTTTGGGACGATTGGGATTCATGGTAGTTGATTTGAATATTTATAGTCAAAATATAAAAAAATATATATATAACTAAATACCAAATAAGAAATAGTATAGAGAGTATCCCGTTTGATATAAAAATTGTTTGAGGACAAACAATATTTTATCTCCTGGATGTCGTATCCCGACGAAGTGTGAATTGAAACCTTATTCGGTTCGTAATCGCGTGCTTGAATTTTCAATATTTTGAATTTTGGATTCTAAATCTAAAAACGCAAAGGAAAAGCACATAAAGGCACGCTAAACTAGAAATAAAGGCAATTTAAAATTTTAACGACATTTAAAAACACTCAAAGCAAATTAAAACAAACTAATTAACCAAATAAGATCAAATAAAACTCTAAAATCTAAAAATTCAAATTTCTTAAACTAAAATGTATTAAACTGATTTTTGAAAAACATAAATTATTTTTTTTGGATTTTTAAACTAATTAAATCTTTTTTTAACTAAATAATACTAAAAATTAAATTAAAAATACTAAACTTAATCCTAAAATTTTGAGAAAATTTATAAAAATACTAGACACTATTCCTAAGGATTACAAAGAAAAACGAAACAAAAAGCTAAAACCAATAAGCTAGGAAAATTTGAATAAGCTGTTAAGCTCAAAACCTAAACTTACTATAACAATTAAAAGGTGCAAAGGTTAAATGAAAAAGACCCAAAGGCGCATTGGTAAGGTGTGTGTGTTGTGTAAGGGAGGTCACAGGTTCGAGTCCTGTGACAGTCCCTTTTTTTGAAAACATTTTTTATTTTATTTTTAGAACAGTTATAGAATAAGCAAAAATAAGCACTTTTAATGAAGAAACTTTTTCTGAAGCTAAGAAAAAGCTATTCTAAAACTAACAGTTTTGCTTAAAACCATTAGCTAAGCTTGCTTGGCTTTTTAGACTAAATAAGCAATTAGAAAAATGAATAAGCTGAAAACATATCTTGACCTAGACCCAATAAGCACTAATGACTAGGAATTAACAAACAAGATAAGCTGATAAGCAACAAAAAGGAAATAAGACAGATGACTCTAAAGGGCTATAAAAGGACTTTTACCACTAATTTTAAGCTAAGTTTTTGAAACTGTAAGCACATAAAATAAGCTAAAAGCTAAAAACAGATTTAGAACTGGACTAAATTAACTCAAATAAGCTAGGATTAAGCAAAGTATCTGATGAAATAAGCTAGATCAAACAGCTAACATATGACAGACTACACTAATTTTTTTGGACTTTTTTTGAAAATGAAATGACTAATTGCAGCTTAACTTTTAAGACTTAAAAAAATAACTTTGACACTCTAAAAACTTAAGACAGATTGAAAACAGACTTAAATAGGCTAAATTTAATCAAAATTATAAGCTAGAATCTATGCATAAAATGGTTTGCATTAAGAGGCTTTAAAGTATGACTCAACAATCTAGTGCTACTTGTCTATTTTGGAACTAAAGATCTCAAAAGGTTTTTCCAAAGACTTAAGACTCAAAACAGATTTAATAACCCAAATAAGACCCATTCTTAGCACTAAATCAACACCTTAAGCATCCATTTTATAAAAACAGCTAATACGCAGATTAGCTCAACTTTTGAACTAGCAAAACTTAAATTTGGTTTAAACAAACTTCAAAACTAAGCATAACTATTCTAAACTTATTAAAACTTTCATCAAGACTTAATAAGAGCTAAATGAAAACTAACTTGATCCTAAAACAGCTTTATCACCTATTTTAACTTTATACTATTACTTATCCCAAACACCCCTTTTAAACATGAAATCTCATTTTTAAGCTAAAACAGATCCAAATAAGCCCTAATTTATACAAACATATTAAGAACTAAGAATATAAAAGACAAATAAGCAAAAACTAAGGAAAGTTAAGCATTAAAAGATAAGTTATACTAGTAAGCAGTTTTAACTCCTAAATGGCAGTTTTAACTAAAACTCATACTAAACTAATTATAATGATCTAAACTAGAAATTTAAGACATATTAAGCTAACATAAAACAGATTAAGCGCGCTAAAAACAACAATAAGCACTAATAAGCATAATAAGCAGTTTGATAAGCTGAGATTGAAATTAAACAAAAATAAGGAAAAGTAAACATACCTTAGTCCTTTACTCAAACAAGGACTGAATTGCTCTTTAGAGCTTATCTACAAGCTACAACTTATAAGAATAAGCTGGTGAAGTCCTATAAGCCCTTCCATTTCTGGCTTATCATCCAAAAAGCTCAAAACCACAAACCTTAACCAACTGACTTGAAAGTAAACAAACAAGCTCAAATAAGCTTTTAGGAGCTTATTTGAGCTTAAAGAGAGCTTGAGTAAGCATTTTAGCTTATTAAGAAATTTGAGTAAATTGCATAAGTAAAAACTGTATTTAAAGAACACAATTAAACTAAAAATTACTTTTATTAATAAAAAGAGAAGTACATTAAGCTGAATATAAGAGATAAGCAAGAATTAAGTTGGAAAATTAAGCTACACTACTCCTAATTTATCCTACTCTATTACTACACTAGATATCTTCTACTATGTGAAATCCTTTCTATTTATAGGAGAAGAATGAAGCTTCTAGGCCAAAGGAGCGTCTTCAATCCTTTTGATCTTCCTTGAATCAAAATCTATCCGTATAAACCCTTGGATTACGTCCAACCAATGAGAATGTTAGGGATTGCCAGTGTGGCTTAAGTGGTGTCAGAGGTGTCATAGCTTAGCCTTCTAGAAGGGGTGAAACGGGATTGGTTTTACTTGGTGTTATTTGTTGCAGGGTAAAAGGGAAGGGACGATGAACAGTGAATGGCGCGGGTTTATATTGTTTTGACTTGGACCTTGACCTGGGTATGGATTGGGCTTGGGTTATTATTTAGGCCAGGAAATGGATAAGGGGTTAAATGGATTTGGATTTAGTATTTTGGACTTAGGAATTTATATAAGACTAAAGGGTTTATATATATATCAAATGTTAATGGGTTGACCCGGCCCACAAAATAGGTACAGGTTGTCCCTTTTATAAATATTCGTTACCTGCAAGACATAATTCACAAAACACATAAATACATTGTATTTTTCATGTATTTTTGGTCATTTAAGCTCATTTTTATAAGGATAATTGATATGTGATTAAACACATATCAGTAGTATTCATCTTATAAATTGGGGAAGAAGTAATTTATTACCCCCAATAGAGCTCAACAAGCTCCATGTTATGTTGATCCATCTTAATTCGGGTCATAAAATAGTTTGCTTGTAAAGTATGTAAAAGTTTAAGTGTAGGGGTGTATCTATAAACCCCCATGATGTATTATATATTTAGGCAATGGCAAGGTAAAAGTGTATAAAAAATTATATATAAAAAAAGTAAAGTAAAAAAAATGTGTACGGGCTCCCATTTGCTTATGTTTATGTTTATCATAGAGTCAAGAAAAGAAAAATAAAGAGATTGGTGTAGAGTTTTGTAGAGTTTGTATATTTTCGTCTGAATCTTGGCTTAGCAACCAAATCAACGTGTATACATATAAATAATTAGCTAACCCTTCTACTCCAAATTCACCCAAAGCCACCCAAATGTATCCCATCCATTCCCATTATATGTTATCTTACACCTACAACCACATCCCTTTAAAAAGACCTCTTTGATAGTAATGAATAATACTTGCGCCTAGCGGTGGAGGCTTGATCTTTTACCAAGCCTATGGTAATTTATATGCTATGACACATAATGCGTGTTAATTTTCCGTTTCCCCCTTTATGTTATAATTTACAAGTTTTAGAAGGTTGTGTTGTAAAATACTTTTAAAGAGTAGGTTAAATGACCCTTATATTGCTATTGTCTAGGTAGAAAAGCCAATTTGCTTGAGGAAAAGCAAATCCCAAGTGTAGGGGGTATATTGATTGAGGTGTCTTTTTTTACACCTATTTCGGGTCATTTAAACCCCCCTAAATCATGCAAAATTATGCCATATTATATGCTTAATCGTTTGTTTTCAGGTTTTAGCACTTGGATGGCATTTTTGGAGGAAATATACATCGTGATTTGGGCTTATTTGGAGAAGAAACATACGAGATTACGGACGTACACCAAATCTCATAAAGAATTATGCAAACAGTGACTGGAGACGGCGTCACAAGCATAAAGCGACGCCGTTGTGATTCATCTGGTGACGGTGTTTGGACATTGGCGACGACGTCACAACGTAGCCGACTTAAAGTGAATCTATAACCATCCACGTGGCGACGGCGTCAGGAGCATCAAGCGACGCCGTCGCGTCTATTTATCTATATATACAAAACTGATTTTAGGGTTTTAGTGTGTAACTTTTGGGATAATTTTATATAGCTTAGGGAGACGAACCCTAGCTCTTTGCAGCACTTGTACGGTACGTATTAAGGGCCTCAAAACCCTATTTTACTACCTTGGATCCATGTTTTAATCCAAGTAAGGTTATTTATCTTTAATCAATTAATATGTTTATGTGTTGTGTGATTGATTTATCTCTTTACTTTCTTTATAACATGCGAGGCTAAACCCTCCTTTGTATTTTCTTATGATTGCATGAAAGTCAGATTGTAGATCCTGTGGAAACCATAAAGGGGGGGGGGGGGGGTGAATACGTTTCCATTAAAAACATTAGGATCAAGAATTACATCACTCTTCTACCAGCGGTCCCATATATATATGGGCGCCGCCAAGTATATCAGTGGGCCATCTGATTTATGGGACCGCCTCCAGAAGAGGTTTTTGGACTAGATATTTTGTATCAAATCACCAATCAAGTTTGACGCAATATGAGAAGTGTCGATCATAGGTTTACAATAGCTAAAGCATATTCTAACAATATAACCACACTCACAATATTTAGTACAAAGAGCTACACAACTTTAACTAACAGGATATACACAACCAGTCACACAATCATGAGTACAATGCAAGTATAAAAGTAAAGCGATAAATGTAAATAAATAAGTAAAGCGAAGGGTAAAAGAAAATGCAAACCGACACGATGATTTATAGTGGTTCAGTCACAAAGCTCCTCTTCGCCCTACTCCACTCCTCAAGTATCCAACTTGAGAGTTACTTCACTAATCAGCAAGCTCCCTTTCGGCGGAGAATCTTTACACAAAGCTTACATTATTTTCCAACACTAAGCTAGATGTCGAGTTCTTCTTCGGGTACAACCAAACCCGTTATGTTTTATGGCCCAACATAACAAACCTTGTGTTTTTATGGCTCCTATAACAACATAAACTCCGGTCGATTCCATTATTTTCGACACTCTCACAAGCTAAATGTCGAGTCTCTAATCTTAGCTAGTAACAATTTACCACTTCCACAATGTATTTTAAGCATTAAAATAATAACCAACCCACAATAAACCCTATTCCAAATATATACATCATTTAGATTCTACAACCTAACTAAGATTTGGAAGGACATAGACCGATCTTATATGTAACTCAAATAGTTACAAATGGCTAACTAGGACTACATACTTCGGATCTTGAAGATGAAAGAAGTTCTTCTCTTGCTATTTGAGGGAAGAAGGAAAAGAGTAGAAGATTGGAATCACATTTAAAACAGGATTAATACAAGTTAAATGATCAATGATTTAGAGAGATTTTAGTGAGATCTAGAGAGAGGAAAGAAACTGAGAGAAATTCAGGCAAAAAGGTTGTTGAAATAGTATGGAGGTGACACACTATTTTTATTTAGGAGCTGAAAAACAGTCTGTCAGGAATCGGTCGGTCCCAGATATATTAGGGGCGCCGGGGGAATTTAAGGGGCCTACCGGGCCTATTTAAGGGACCGCCCCGACTGAACGCTCCTTGTTTTTGTTTTTTGTGGTGAACAAACTTGATCTGGTAAAAGGGTTGAAAAACATGTTTTGGGGGAAAAGAATCATATTTTGAATTTTGAATTAATTACCACATAAAATATTTCTTTATAATTCAAAAATAATTTGTCTAATTAAGTTTTGAAAAAATTATTTTTACATTTATAAAAATGTAAAGTTTAAGACCAAAACTTATTTCTTTGATCATCCTACAAGTTTAATGCTTATTTGTATATACCTTATGTGATTTACGTCGGGTGTAAACCAATGTCCGTCTTGATGCAACTACCTTGAATCCATGTTTTAATTCAAGTAAGGTTATTTATCATTAATCATTCAATATGTCTATGTGCTGTGTGATTGATTTATCTCTTTGCTTTCTTTATAACATGCGAGGCTAAACCCTCCTTTGTATTTTCTTATGATTGCATGAAAGTCGGATTTTAGATCCTTTTAATGTTACTTCTTGATTGATGATTATGCGCGTTAGGTTCTAGAAAACCAGCTTGTGTCTGTATCGCTGTAGACACGTCTAATGAAACATGAGTGCGTAGAAAGGATACTATCGGGTAACAGTCTTCATATTACCTTTCCCCTTATATGGTTGATCCCTCTTAAGATATTTCACATGCATTTAATGTACTCTTAGGGGCCTTGTAATAGTCTTCATACTACATTACTTGTGCGTTGCCGTAACGGAATATTAAATAGACGGCGAGTTCATGTAATCCATTCATGACCTAGGAAATACTTACACATATCATCACAAGTGTGACAAGGCAACATGATTAAGAGAAGCAATCTGATAAGTAGTACATGATTAATTAAATACATTTAATTATCATAAAAGTTATCACTAGTAGATTAGATATTAGCTTATCAAACCAACCTCTCAAACATATGATTTTACCTGCTTTCTTATTAATATAAAAATACAAAAATAATCTTCTCTCAACCTCTAGAATTCTGTTAGACCGTGATCAAGCCTTCCCAACCTATTCCCCTAGAGAACGATAACAACCCTCGAGTCTTGCCTATACTACTACTACAACGGTTAAGTACTCTGCCTAAGGAGTTGTAAAACTTCTTGTTGAAGTCCTACGACTACCGCATCAGTAGTCCGGTAGGCAGAGATAGTGGTTTGCGGCCTGCAGTACAACAGCCGCAAAGGCGGTAGAAGTCGAAGAGTGGGCCACTTGGGCCTACAATTTCTGTGTATAATTCTATGTATTCGCCTGCAGTGCATATGTTTGATGGTTGCCATGTTGGAAGTTTACTTAATGGATCGTCGTTTTTAAGTAGAGTAAATGGTGGTGGTGATGGTTTGTCAATAAGGTATGATGATGGCAATGGTAGCAGCGAGAATTTTTCTTCGTTGAATGAGCCTTCTAAATTTATGTAATTAAATTTTTGTTACAGCATGATTACATTTAGAATATTGTTTTTGCCATATGTAAATTTATGTAATTAATTTGTGTTAGAAATCGAAAAAAGACTCGGTCACTCCTAAATATATAGTTCGTAGCTCGTAGTTTACGTAATACCTCCCTTTGTCCCAAAATTATTGTCTCCTGACAAAAAACACAGTTTAAGAAAAGTGCATTTATTACTGCTTTCTCTTTCTTACTTTTTGACAAAATGATAGTTTTACCCTTAGATAATTAATTAAAGTCTTCTTTAAAGTTTGTAATAATAATTTCAAACAAGGGTAATATAGTAAACTTGATCAAAATTCTCTATATATTTTTAGTAGTGGAGAATTAATTTGGGACATCCTAAAAAGAAAACATGGACAATAAAAATAGGACAGATTGAGTATTGAGTTTAGAAAGGAAACATGTCGACCCATGGACTATCCATGGAGTCCACACCCCATATCACTTGTAAGAAGTATGAATACACATGGAGAGGGTGTTGGTTTTTATTTCTCATAATACATTTCTCTTATTTCTCTCTTTAGAAAACCTTCCAACTCTCTTTCTCTCTCTAGTTCCTGTCAAATCATTAAGTTTGTGTAGGAGTGATATACAACAATTGGTATTAGTCGCCATGGGGTAATTTCATGTAGGTTGTGTGCGTTTAATCTTAAAAAACTTGTAAAATTTCTGTTCGAAAGCTATAGTACTCGAAAAATTAAGAAATATAAATTTTGATGTTTAAAATGTTAAAGTTTGTGTTTTTATATTAGATATAGCTTAAACATAGTTAGTTTTGCAAAAAAATCGAGAAAAAATGTCAAAATTGTGTTTTTAAGTGTTTTTATGATTTATGTCTCGTACATGCGATTTGACCATTTATGCGGTTTGACCCCTTATTTCTACGGTTTGACACTGAAATTCTGCGGTTTGATACTTTTGGATTCTGCGGTTTGACACTTTTGGATTTTGCGGTTTGGTAATCAAATTCTGCGGTTTAACACTTCTTGGTAATTAATTAATAAAAATTTAAAAAAATTGTGTTACATAAATGGTCATGTGGTTTACTTGGACGTGAAAGGACGATAATGCTCCTGTAGTTAAATTGAAATTAGATGAAAAATCGGTCAAATGACCGGTCAACCCAATTTAGACAGCCACTGGGACCATTGGTGTAATTTTTTGCGTTTATGACCAAACATGCAAGTTCATGTAAACCACAAGGACCAAACATGTAATTCACTTTTATTTCAATTAAGGCTGAGCATAACGGACCACTAACCGGTCCAGACTTTGCCTACTATGTCTGGTCCGATCCGGTCTTACGTATAACCGACAATTATGTCTTCTCGGACCAAAATGACCGTAGAACCAGACTGACTCGGATCGAACTGAATGCATTATGTCCGGTCCTCGGTCTGGGGTTTTGGGCTAAATCGGTTTTGGTTCGGTCCGGGGTCTGGAGCGTGATTGCTTTAAATCGAATTAGAGAATGTTCGAGATTGCGTCTAATTTTTTTTTGTTAATTATAATTTTGTCAATATGGTTTTTAATTTTCACGTTTTATGTTACTCTCATAATTTA